>APFE030659424.1:6941-36692 GCA_000404065.3 Pinus taeda
GGGGGGGGGGGCGCGGGGGGGACAACATATGGGGAGAGAATAGAAGACAAAAAAATGTTATTGACACCATAATAACCTGAGGCACAAAGGGAGGTACCACAAAAGTTGCAACAACTCATTTGGTTGTAAGGAGCATACTAGTTACATAACATATCCAACTCTCACTCATATACATATATGTTTTTCTGTAATTTTCATATCATATGTGAGAAATATGTTTTATATGGTTTCTGTAAATTGCGTGTATTACATGGAAATTATACTTAATTAGGGGCACTAAGTTCAATATGTTGTTTGTAACTACTTTTATTGTGAAAAAAAAAAAAGACCGTGTGAACAAGAACAAAAAATTATGTTGTATATGTACACATACTAAGGAATCCAAAGAGGATTCAAGTAATATTTTTAAGTGTCTATGAATAGCTTTGGAAAATTCCTTATGTAGGTTGGAAAATGTTGTTGATGCTTGCACAAAAACAAGGTAGATGATTGTGTAATAGTTATTTTCTATTTGGATAGGCATACAAGCACGTCATAATTCATTTTGAAAACATGCATGGTAGTAAGAATAATATTTATGCATTTTATACCTATGAAAATATTATATGCAAACAATTGTTGAACAAGATGTATATATACAACATTTAGAATAGTATGCATATAATGCAAGGTAGAAGAGAGTGAGGCTATTATTAGGATTTTGTTAATTCCTATGTATTGCATTTAAAAGTATGTATGAGAGGAAAAATGCACCATATATGTATAAGGGAAACCACTTTAATAATTTACAAAATACACCTATACATTGTAATATCACTTGAAGATATACTATTTAGTAATAGGGCATTACTCTAGGCTAAAAACGCTCAGGTCAAGAGTAGTTCTGAAAACTGGAAAGTTACAAGGAATCGTGTAGTCATATTTGAGCATAAGTCATTATATGTAGAATTTGCTTAAGTAGATTAGACCTTTGAAAGGCACAAGGGCCTCAGGTCTAAATACCCATGGGCTGCTTGTATAGTGGTACAAGAACATGCAAAGAACCTTAAAAAATATATATATAATCTAAGAAATGATAATAGAGTAGAATGGTAAAAAAGAAGCACAAGAATGAAAAACATGAGCATTAGATTGTGTCATAAATGAGAGTAAAATACAAGCACACCAGTAGATGACCCTAAAATGGAATATATTACATTATAAACACAGATGTTTACAAACTGTAATTTGTTTACTCAATGACCAAACCATTGTAACAAATTGAAAATTAATTCTTTTCTAAATAACCCTTGACAGGGAAAATTGTACATGGTACAACCTATATATTTAAATAGAATTTGTTCCTAGAAAAGTTAGTGAGAACATACTCAGAGATCAACTAATTACATAAAAGGTGCAAAATCTTTGAGTTTCTAATTTATATACAAGCAGTGAAGCTCATATTAGAGTCATCTTAAAAATAAAACTCTAAGAACTTTTTGATTGAGCCAAAAACAACATTCATTGGTTTCAGCATCATGCTACCACAAAACCCTATCAAAACAAGAAGAGATCAGAGATGGCCCAAACCTGGAGTTGTGTGAAAGAAATTACTTTGATTCCTAGTTGTGAATACCTTTGTTATCTCCCAACCGTTATAGTAGGATTTTAGTTGTATCCGCAACAGGTCAATGAAACCCTTAGCCATAAATAAAATAGTTAAAAGAATTAAAAAAAAATAGAATAATACAAATATAAATCTCGAAATCTTGTTAGAGAGGTTACCTGGGAAAGAAAAAGTCTTCCATTAAACACCATCAAAGCCTACATGACAGATTTACAAAATCTTATAGTTCATCGAAAAATTCCTCGTTGACCTTAGGTTGAAACATAAATTCTTAAGCCAGAAGAAGACACCATAAAACCCTCTTTTAGTCTTATGCTACCTAGGCGTATTTCTTGGGAAAATAACACCACAAGGTTTCAAAAAGAGAACAATAAGGGTAAATAATCAAAGACACAAACATGAACCATAAGGGAGGGAAAGAAAAGAAAACTATAGGGATTATTCAAATAATGGTTATAGAGTTACATCCTCAAAGAAAAATATGTATTAGGGTTTCAAAAACAAATAATGAACTAAAGCCCCAATCTTAGTATACAGAGGATTCACATAACAACGAGAGAAGTTATTGTTTCTTACCTATTTGAGGAAGTTCACATCCACGAGTATCTAATACACTGAACTAGGTAAGTGAATTCCACCATCGAACTCCTACTAAGCAGAAACCTTGGGAAGAAACAAAGAATTGTTAGCCTAGCATTTAACATAAGCGAACTAAACCTTAAACTAACATAACTTAGGATTAATTCTTGACAAGGAATTATAATTTATTGAACTATGTAAACTAATGTCAGATTGTAGATTTGAGTAGCTCACAAAGCTATGGAAGGGTTCCAGTAAATGATTGATAACAAATATAAGTACCATCATTTAATCATTCAAAAACTTTGAGGACTAACTAAATAAACAATTTGAAAAAAAAATGTAGTTCATAACCTTTGTCTTACCATTCTACTAGAGATTATAGATGGAGACTAAGAGGAATTAAGGGTTTCCAATCTAAGTTAGAGTTTAGACCATTACATAAGAATGAGGGTTTCAGAGCTAACCCTCATGGCTAGTTCAAGTGTTTGAAAGTGAAATAATGGAAACCAAAAGCAAGGGCTAGGGAGGTACTCATTTGAAAACTCTTAGGGCATGGAAATCTAAGAAATAATATGAACCATTTATGTGGTCAAAAAAAAAATCCCCAACCACATCCTGACCATCCACCTCACACCTATCACATGGAGTAGTAATAGGGTGTATGCATGGTGAACATATGCAGTGGACCAAAGATTAGGCATAAGGGTTGAGGAATGTATTTGGAGTTGAAATTCAATGAGTTATCCCAAGTCACATGATGAGTGTAATTGGTAGCACAAAGAACATATAGGTAGTGGATAACCATGAAGTTGAGTGATCAAGTCTCTTTCCTTGTTCATCATCTTTTTATTAAAGTAAATAAATTGGCAAGACATGCACCGAATTCTACCTCAATGTTGTTACTTTGGCCATAGCTAAATGATAATTACACTTGGAGTATTTACTATAAAGTTTTTAAAGCGAATTTTGGTAATCGACCCCACTATATTATAACTAAAATATAATAAACCAAAGTTTTTTTAAGGACTTAATTGGACAAAGGATTGAATAGTTATGAATGAAATGAATATAAGGGCTTAGCTCGACCTTTCAAGAGCTTGATATTTCATTATAATTGAACAATAAATCATTGCAATAGTTTAATTTTTTTTAGTGTTAAATGTGAGGGATGTTACAATTGCAAAGAATGAATTTTATCCTGTAGGTTGTGTATGATGATGGGGAATGGATTTGGGCGGTTGGAATTACTATAGGAGTCATGTCATTATGGTTTTAATTGGTATCAAGTTGTGTTAGTGGACTATATACACACATAGAAGTTGGTTGTGTAAATGTTTATAAAGATAAGTATTTGGTTGTTGTTAATTTTACAATGTTAATGATATGCTTAAATGCTTGAATGTTCTGTTTAATTCATGAATTGTGTGTTTAAATGTTGATCAACATGTATTAATTAATTTGCATTCACATTTTTAAGAACTATGTTAACTGCGTGTGCATACATGCGTGATGATGCACATTTTTTGGCATCTTAGTTTGGTATCATAGTTAAATTGGTAGTAATGTGCCCCAACAAGATAATTAGGTGAGTTACAAGGTGGTATCAGAGCTTCGATTTCAACATTTGATGAATATGGGCTAGAGACCAATGCAAATTAGGGAAATTCACTAGTGCAGAGTTTAACTTTGTGCCATTTAGGGAACTTTATATAAATGGAGTGGAATTCCCAGACTCTTGAGAAAATTCATGAAGAATTTGTCCTCAAAATAATCAAAGATATGATTAATTTGTTGATTTGCAAATTATACAGTTGAATTCAACTCGAAATATTTAATTTATTAATTCCATGGTGACTAGGAAGTTTAGCAAATTTGATGGTTCATGTCAAATGTGATTTTGAGATCAATTGTCCAAATCCATCATGGATCTAGATGAAACTCTTTAGTTTTCAAAGTTGGCTAAATAACATATTTTTTCAAAGTTAGCAGAAAAGAGTTTCAACAAGTTTTCCAAAAGTTTGAGTTAATGAATTCAATGGCCTAGATTAGTTGTGATTGTAAATGGGGAGTTCAAATTAACTATGAAAGATTGGTAAAAATTTCTAAGTTTTTGGGAGCATTAATGATCAAGTTCTATAGTGACTACCTAATTAATTTTTTTGGAAACCATAAAAATACCCTTTTGGCAAGTTTTCAAAAATGTTGATGGAGTTTCAATGAAATTATTGAAAGACCCTTTTCAATGAGCTTTCTAGAAAATGTTGATGGAGTTTTTGTGAAACGACAAAAAAAAAACCCTTTTCGGCGAGTATTCAAAGAAGTGTTGATGGAGGTTTGGAAAAATCGTCGAAAAGTATTTTTGGTAAGTTTTTTTAAAAGTGTCTATGGAGTTTTGGCGAATTTTCTAAAAAATGAAAGTGGAGTATTGGGAAATTAGTGGGTTTTGGATAATTTTTTCATAAACCTTGAATAAGGCCACTTCATTTTATGGATTGTAGAGGTGCACTTTATAGGTTAGTGAAGGTAAAGGAATTTTGAGATCCTTGATATAAGAATTTGGTTAACCGTTGATGGAGACATTTGAACAAACCACCAATGGAACTTTTAGGCAAACTATTGATGATTAGTTTCAAGTAAATCCTTAATGGAAGGAATTGGTCGACCTTCGATGGAAATTTTTGTCAACCATTGATCGAAGGTCTTTGTCAACCTATGATATAAGGCTTTTGCTAATCACCAATGAAAATTTTCGTTAATTGTCTATGAGGGATTTTATTGATCATTGATGAAGCTTCCTAATCAAGGTTTTCCTTTATTGCATATGAGGGATTTTGTCAATTGTCGATGAAGGTTACCACTAATCATCAATGGCTAATGGTATGGAAAAATCAGGGTTTGAAAAATGGATAACATTCCAAATCAATAGCCATGTTCCGTGCCACATCAACCAAATTTCCATGTCAACAAGATGTTGGTTTTTATTTAAAAAGTGTGGAGCTAAAAACTTGTTTTGGCCATAACATGAGCAGAATAACTCCAAATCAAGTGAAATTTTGGGATTAATTCCAGCATATTAGTGCCTACATGCTAGTGAAGGCCACTAGCCAATTCTGTTCCCAACCTTTATAAAATGCAAATTAATAATCTCTGAAGGATCGATCACTACTCTTTGATAGAGGCCCTATTATTTATGAATCGTTGATAATAAATCCTAAAAGTAGACATACATATATCTAGTTAGGATTTTCGTGAAATTTCAAAGGGCTTGGAGTATAGGAACTAAAATAGGAAAAATCCAATATTCCAAGCCAATTTTTGGGCATTCTTTAGATCTTCGGAGGAGGAAAATTAACCCTATATCACAAATCTTAAAAAAAAATATTTACCTAACATTTCACCTTCTCAATAATCCAGACAACTTTGCTTTATTTAATTTTCCTAGATTTTCTCCATTTGGGAGATAACCATTTTTGCTAAATATTCTAAGTCAGGGACAACAAAGTTGAAAATTCCATAGTTATGCAAATTTAATGCGTGCATTAGATCATCAATAAGGAAGAAGTTGTGTACTCATAATCATGGGATACTACCTACACTTGATGCAAAATATTTTTTGGCCCCTAGCAATTTTTTGTCTAACAGTGCAAAATTTAGGCCTTGAGATTTATTGTACTAATCAAACAAGTACAAAAAAGAGGAAAATTATCCAATTTTAGAAATTTGTGACTTTTAGTGCAAAACTCAGAATGAGGCATGACTACAGTCAGTTATAAGTTGAATCATAGGAGACTATGTCTAAAGACTTAAAATTTGGTTCAGTATATCCATATTCTTCATGAATTGAGATGAAGAATAAAATATAGCCTCATTAGTGAAATATTTTACAATATGCATAACTCTAATAGTAAGTGTTGCATGCAAATTTCACCGAAAGTGCTATAAGAAGAAAAGATCTACTTCAGAAATGAGGAATGAAGAAATGGAAGATGCACAAGGTCCTCATAGCCATGGAGATGAAATCAAAGGAATAAATATTATCCTAGGTAATGTAGAAATATAATTCATTGGACACAAAAGCAGAGTGGATTTTGTAGTATTGGTTGAGATAATGAAGAGCTTATATAAGGAAGTGCATAACTATAGAGAGGATAATGCAAATTTGAGAAAAACAATCAAATTAATATCCAACTGCTATAGAACCTAAACAATTTGCAGAGGAAAATTGATAAAGAATCTAGTACAACACATGCAACAGGTCATAGATCTTATTAAATAAGATATAAACACATGGTTTAGGCATTCAAGAAGTGCTAGTAGGCATTACCATTCACCAAAACATTTGGTCAAAAGAGATCGTTCATTCTTAATATCAAAGAGCAGCATAAGTTTATCTCCTCAATCTTGTAAGACATCAAACAAGGAGGATTGAGTTGGATTGCTTGTAAGGGGAGTTCAAAATGCTTAGTCCACCTACATTTGATGAAGAGCACGGAAAGGGTGAAGATGTTGAACCATGGTTATTGGGCATGAGGAAGTATTTATAGATTCATAGTTATTCATCAAATGTTTAAGCACAAATTTCAATACATCATCTCAATGAAAAGCATCCATGTGGTGGGACCAACTAAAGGAGGTCAAGAATATTAATGAAAAGATAACTTCTTGGAATAATTTCAAGAAATAATTCCAATGATTAATACTTTTTAAATTATTAATATGACAAGAAGATGCAAGATTTATTTGAGCTCAAGCTAGCAAACATGAATATGGAAGACTATGGGAGAATAATCCTAGAGCATTTAAGGTATGTAGGTTTCATCAAGGATGAAAATGTGAAAATTTAGAGGTTTTGAGTGGGTTCCATCATTTCTCAAGGATAAAATACAATTTGATGAGCCAAGGACTTTGGAAGAAACCATAAGGAAGGAAAATCATTTGTATGAGCAAAATAAAAGTAGACCAACTTTTCAAAAAGATTTGGATAACAAGAAGAAATGCAAGGTGGATCAAAGGAAGAAAGGATGCAGACCAACCTTCTCTAGGAATATTTCTCAAGATTACTAGCAAAGACAACAAGCACAAATTGAACCTAAGATGACAAATCCCTTGAGCAACAATCCAAGACAATAAAATATAAAATGTTGGAGGTGTGAGAGACATCACATGTATAAATATTGTCCTTGCAATGGAGATAGGATGAGGACGATGCATAACATCAAAGAGGCTGACATAGTGGAAAACATGCAAGGAGAAAGCATGCTAATAATTTATGTAGCCTTGGACAATATACAAGCAAACTATCAATCTCACGTGATCAAAGTGGAATGTAAGATTGATGATTATCCCATAGATATTTTGTTTTATTCTAGCACTAGTCACAACTATGTAGATCCTAACATAGCTGAAAAAGTTAAATTGAAAAGGTGTAATCATGAAAAGTCTTGGTTAATTCAAATGGCCACTAGAACCAGGAGAAGAATCAATGAGATTTTTAAGGATTTCCTGATGAAAATAAATGGAGCCCACACTAATGTAGATTTTAACATCATACCACTAGGGTCATATGATTTCTTGATTGGTGTGGATTGGTTGAACAAACACCATGTCATCCTAGGACTTTCAAACGCCTTGATGAAGAAGGAAATTTAGGGACAATCTAGGGTATTCAAGGGCATATATCCATCAAATATACTTCAACACTACAATTTAAAAGGACTTTTATAAAAGGGTGTTAGATATATGTAACATATAAAGAAGACAATGTGAAGAATAAGGATCCAAATCTTGAAGATTATCTAGTCTTAAAGGAATATGAAGAGGTGTTTGGGGAATTTCCAGTACTAACATTGAAAAGAGATATTAATTTCTAGATATAGTTAATGCTTTGAGTTTCCCTGGTTTCCAAGGCTCCCTACAAATTGAACACACAAGAGCTTAAAGAATCACAAATACAATGAGAAATTTGTTGAAGGAAGGGGACATACTCTCAAGAGTGTCACCTTGGGGTTTCCTGATTTTTTTTGTAGATAAGAAGGATGGAACTTTGAGGTTACGTATTAACTTTAAACAAATATACAATAATATTGTAACAAGCAACATTTTCTAGGGATAAATGTACCTTGTTTATTAGATGAAAGGAGCAATGATATTTTTCAAGATTGACCTAATATTAATTTACCATCATGTGAGAATCAAAGAGGAAGAAACCTGGAAGACAAAATTTTGGACAAGGTATGGTGGTGGTGCCATTTGTATTGACAAATGCACTAATTACTTTTATGTTCATGATGAATAAAGTGTTTAGATATTATCTGGACAAACTTGTTATTGTCTTCTTGGATGATATTTCTATCTCTCTAAGACAAAGGAGGAGCATGAGCAACATTTAAGGATGTTATTGCAGGTGTTGAGAGAACACTAGTTGTATGCTAAGTTGATCAAGTCCTCTTCTATGAAACACAAATTTAGCATTTTGGCAACATTATCTCATAAAAGGGCATAATTGTGCACCCATAAAAATATTAAGGTAAAAAAAGATTGGTTAACACCAAAGAACATTTTAGAGGCCAAATCTTTTATGGGTTGGTTGGTTAATACAAGAGATTCATTGAAATTTTTTCAAGGATTACACATCCAATTTCCTCATTGCAAAAGAAAGGAGTAAAGTTTGAATGGACTGAAAATTGGGAAGATAATTTTCGATAATTAAAATGTTTACTAACTAGTGCCCTATTTTAAATATTTCATATATAAATGAGGATTCTTTGTGTGCATAGGTGCATGTAAAGAATGACATGGGGGAGTCCTTATGAAAAATGGGAATGCCATCTATTATAAATCAATGAAGCTTAAAGAAAATGAAATAAATATTGCTACCCATGACTTGGAGCTTGCAACTATTTTCCATGCACTGAAAATGTGGAGGCATTATCTCATGAGTAGAATTTTTGAGCTAAGAACATAACATAGCAGTCTAAAATATTTGTTTGAGAAACCACACTAAGTACAAGCAAATGAAGATGGCTAGAATTCCTCAAAAAATATGATTTTGACATCAAGTATATCAAGGGAAAATAAAATTGGTTGATGCACTCAATGGAAGGGTGCATGAGATGTTAGAAAATTATATATTACGGAGCAATGGAACACATAGAATATTGCATAAATATAAACACAGAAAACGCATAAAACAAGAGAGACACAGATATACGTGGTTCAACCAGTTTGGGCTACGTCCACCCCAAACAGCTAGTCCTTCCTTTCTATTATCCAGCAAAACGAAGAGACACAACCTACAACAGATCCGTTGTAATATCCTCTCTTTTCTCTCACAGTATCACCTCTTTGTTTCTCGCTCAGAGAATACACATCTATATTACATAGCCTCAATGCAATGCCCTCATATGAAGAGAGGGGTTGTCTTCTAGGGCAAAAAACCCTAAACTAAACATATGTTCTATCGTCAGATCATCCGCCTAATGAACGGCCCAGATTGACTAGAAATTACTATACTTTTACAAGGCAATTTTACATCTATTTTTAGCTTCAGGGGCGCTGCCCCCGAACCCCCACCGGTGGACCACTGGCCCCCAGACCCCCCAACCAGGGGGGATCGGCCCACCCCGCGGGGGGGACAAGTCCCCCCTGCACTTCCCCGCGTGGAGGGGTGTACAAACTTCCTAGGGTATACATCCGGCTGAAACAAAGACCTCTAAACAATCATGCTCCATACTTAACATGAGATGCATGCTACAACCATTACCATGTACAAATTAGATTTAAAGAGTACAATGTTATAGGTTGTAATAGTAAACAAACATTATGTGCAAGCTAAAGAAGGTTTAAATTAGGATAATGTACAACATAAATTTAAGGATTATAATATGGAAGAGGATGGAATCCTCTTGTATAGAAATGATGTATATGTTCCTAATTCTCTCTAATTTAGGAACATATCGTTGAAGGAGATGCATAATGTACCTTATGCTAGACATCCAAGGTACTCAAAAACTACTATGGTTATAAGAGGCCAACATTTTTTGGATTGGAATGAAAAAACAAGTGGCTAATTACATAATCAAATGCATAGAATATTAGAAGGGAAAAGCTAAACAAAAACATCCAACAAAGTTCTTATTTCCATTGCATGTTTTTAAATGGAAATGGGAATTAGTTGCAATATATTTCATCGCCAAACTGCCAAGGACAAGAAGGAAACATGATTCCATCATGGTAGTGGTGGATAAGCTTACAAAGGCTACACATTTTATTTCAGTTAAGATGACTTATAAGTTAGACTATATTGTAGAAATTTATATGAAGAAAGTTAGTAGGATACATGGTGTGCCTAAGGAAATAGTGTCAAATAGAGATCTCAAGTTCACTTCCAATTTTGAAAGGGATTGTGTTACATGTCACTTTGTCGCATTAGGAAAATGACCGTCAGTTTGGATCTTTCACTGTCCATCAAAGTGTTCCAAAGCACCCCCCTGAAAGGCTAGAACCCAAACCATCCCAAAGAGAATGAAATTCCTAGATCTCAAGACTTAAAACCTATTTTTGGCTTCTTATGCAGTTCCCTAGTCCATTTTTTTCCATACACAGAAGAGACCATTAGAATTTGCGTAAAAGTGCACTCTATTTTACAGAACTTACTTCTCTACACTTAGCGTTTAGCAACTGTACATATACACATTGAACTATACTGGTTGCCTACACACATGTGGAATCTTTTTGAAAATTTAAGTTTTCTCATTGTTGAGTCCATGAACTTTTGATTTATGTGTTTGATTAGGCCTATTTACCTTCTAGAAATGTCCTCCTTATTTTGATTTGATGTTTTGGGTTTCCTTTTTGAAGAATTATTTACTTTTACAAATTAGGGTTCAAGGTTTGATTTGGTGAATTGTTGGTTAACCAACAAAAGGATCATTCAAAATTGATATAGTTTAAGTTTGTCCATTTTTATGTCTTAAGATCATATTAAGTACTTTGTTTTCTCAATTGAAAAGTGTTATTGGTGTTAATCTTTGCAACTAGCGTAAAATTCCACAATGGACAACTCAAATGATCAAGATAATGCTTGCACTAAATTCCTCTTTTCGAGAGGAACAAAATCGACCTAAAGATCACCCAATTTGGTCAAGTGGAAGTTAAGTTTTGAATTATTTTATTCATACATGCATTATGGAGTGGGTCGGCCCTAACCACATGGATAACTACTTAGGTCGGCCTTAACCCCAATTAAACCCTCATGAAAACCTATAAATAGAAGCGACCTTCATCACAATGATCAAGCCATCTTCTTTTCTTCTCTTTTGTCTTGGTTAGCACAGGTTCAATGGAAGGAGTTCACTCAAGGGTCTAAAATCACATGCATGAGGTTCACTTCGACTTAGGGTTTTCTGATCCCCAGACATTGGCATAGAATTGGGCATTTTAGCCCCTGGACGCTGGCACATAGACTTATGATAGCATCTAGAGAGCCCTAGACACTAGCATAGAGGCTTAAGGGAGTGCCCAAGGGTTCAGAGGAATATCTCAAGGTGTCGGTCCCCGGATGCTCGCACAGAGTAGTCTTGAGAGCGTCCAAGTCGTCCTAGGCACATGCATAGTAACTGGAAGAGATCGTATGATGGTTTTTGAGCAGATATGGTGGGGTTGACCTGGGATGCATGCACAGGGTCTTCTTGAGAGCATCCGAGAAGCTATAGATGCCCTCACACGGTGGCAGAGAGACGTCCAGATAGTTTCAGACACACACCTACAATTTTGTTGAGAGTGTCCAAGGTTTTGATCTTGGGTTTATCAGTTGGCTTCAGTGATATGGTAAATCTAGGTTTATCTTTGTTGTTGCATAGATCTGTATATCTGATTTATTAGTCTCTGATGCAAACATATGTATTGGGCTCATTATATTCTCTGCTGAAATTTTTTAATATGACGATCTATTAAAGAAGAATATTTGAAAGGGTTTCCCTCTTGTGGGGTTTTTCCCTGGTCTTGGACCAATCAGCTATCTCTTATGATTGTGATGTTGCCTTCTTTGTCACTGCATATATTTTTCTTTCTTTAGTTACATTTATGATTAATTATACTGCTAATAATTGGATGCATTGTTAATGAAAAAGTAAATTGGGCTAAAGTAATTGATACATCATAAAACAATCAGAAAATTTGATAGTGTATTAGAGCTAAGGTGAAGGACAAGCCCAAAAGAATAAAAGCATTGAAGCCCTCACTTTCAGAAAGAAGATTGCCTAGTCAAGGTCAAGATGTCATCCTCTACCTTCAAGGACCATGAAAAGTTGGGTGATGCATCAAACTTTGTTGCATGGAATGTCAGATTAGAGATCATAGATGACAACAACGATGTGCTGGAATACATCCAAGGAAGGATGGTCGAGCCTCCAGAAAATGCTTTCGCTTCCCTCAAGAATATGTACAAGAAAGGTGAGTCCAAATCAAAGAAAATTATAGTTGATGGTTTACAAGATCATTTACTTGCATATGTTGGGAATTTAAGAAAGTCTAAATATATGTATAACAAGATATGAAATAAACAACTTGAATGAGATCATCGCCTTGAGATATAAACTCAAGGAAAATAATATGAACAAATGAGAATTTGTTCAATCTTACATTATGAGGATCTCTTGCCTTAGAGATCAATTGCAGAGAGTTGGAGAAAATGTGCTTGTCAAGGAGCTAGTAGTTGTGACTCTTAGAGGTCTCCCTCCTATTTGGGAAACCTTCATTACTACAATTAGAAACAACAATGTCCTTCCATTATTTGATGAAAATTTTGGGAAGGTCACTTAAGAAGAATTGAGGATGATAGCAAGAGGAAGGATTCAAAAACATGAAGAGGGAGAGCCCACTACATATATCACTCATAACAAAAGGAAGAAGGAAAAAGGAGGTCCATCAAGGAATCTTCCTTCTCAAAATACAAAAGGAAGGAATGAAAAACCATTATCTCATAGTGAATGCTTCAATTGCCACAAGACAAGTCATTATGCTCGTGATTGTCCCGAGAGGAGAAAAGGACCCTGTTACAACACTAAAGGCAACTGCAATAACAAAAGAAGAAAATACAATCAGAGAAAGAATTGTGATAGAAGATATGAAAGAAGAAGAAGAGACTCCTCAAGCAACCATGAAGAATATCATCCTCCTCAAAAGAAGTCAAGGGCTCCCAGGTATGAAAGTAATGTTGTAAATAAATTTGAATACATTCTTATTTCTTGACGCCTTCTTTCTTAGTATATGGCATAATTGGAAAGGAAGAACAAATCTATATTAGAAGTTGCATGTGCTATGCTCCATGATCAAAAGGTGCCAAAGTTCCTTTGGTCTAAAGCTACATCTACTGTTGTGTATGTTCAGAACGGTGCCTCATCAAGCATTAGAAAACAAGACCCTATTGAAGCCTCGAAAATCGTTGCTTACAACATTGGGGGGAAATCACCCAGTCTAGACCTTGGTTGGCAGCTCATTTTCCATTTTGTGTAGTGGCTCCGACTAGGGGTAATGGGACCAATTTCCCAATGTAAATTATGATAGTGCTGATGGGGTGATATATGATAGTTCGGAGGAATGTTTAAGCTAAAAGTAATCTAATCTAAACTAATAATCACATGCATATATCCTAATTTAAACATTATCTAGCTATGGCTATACCTGGGAATAAAATTGAAACATGTGATCTACAATAATGTCCTAAAGCAATTGGTAATAAAAATCATTTAACTGCAACCAGAAGTGAAATCGTTTTAACAATAATCATTTCAGATAGATAGTTATTCGAAACGATTGTGAAAGATATATCGCATAAGAAATTATTCATATATTCACCATAAAATTTAGGCCATCACCGTAGAAAAGTGCAATAATGCTAACCAAGCTTTAAACTTTCATACATAAATAATTTGAAGAAAAATTATTGCTTAATACATAAACAAAACAAAATCACAAGATAAAAGTACCATTTGTAATAATTTTTTCTCATGTGTTTCAGCAATATCGACCTACTTCCAATCAATCCAACACCATCTAAGAGTACAAAAGTGAAATTTCAATAGAAGACGCCAGATAAGATAAAAATAAATATTGTTCCATTCATTTCACCAGAACTTCCTCAAAGGGACAGAAGTGCATGTTTTGAAGATTGTTTCTAATAAAATTTCTAGACCCCTCTCTAAATGCATGAGAGGGGTTTAAATACTAAACTATAAATCCTAATAATAGATTATTACAAAAATAGTTGAGGAGGTTTAAATGACCTTCCTCAAATTGTGCAAAACAAAACAAAAATAGAAATTAAAGCATGGTGACTAACTCCTTTGCGTTTCATCTTTGATATCACAGATGTTTGTCATGAGTTTGAGTTGTGTAGATCAGCTGATCACAGATTTCAATTGCCCAGTGAACATGACATCGATCAGTGTTGTCACCATTTTCTGTGTGGAAGAGATTAGGCATCGCAGGGTCATCCACTGGTTGTAAGGTTTAACTAAATATTACCAGTACACTTCCCAGTTTAACATGGTCATTTTCCTAATTGCTTCCTCTTTTTCTCCTGTTGCTTGTCTCCACTATTGTTCGAGTTGTTTGACATTCGAAAAGAAAAAAACCTGGTACAGACTCTGCCACCAACTTTGCGTTGTGTAGGATTTCGTTCATGTTTTCAATAACACAATTTGTTGTCGCTGTTGTGACCAATGTTTCCTTTTCTTCTTGTCTAAGCCGAGAATCCCAGTCTGCAAATAAAATTTCTTTAGGTGACTCCTCTAGTATAGGAAAATCGGCCTTCCTCCCATCCTCTAAAATCTGCCAGGTGATTGAGTCAGAAACTCTTTTCAAGATTTCATCATATTTGAGTCTCATGTCAACGACTTGACTCATTAACTTGTCACTAGTCTCGCAATAAGGACTCAACTGTGAGACCTTGTAGCATAGAATTTCATTTTGGTGCATTAGCTAGGAGTTAATTCTGAGAACTTTAATTATAAACTAATCAATATTTGAATTGTCGTTATACTTATCTATTAATACTTGTATCTGCGCTTCCTTTTCTGCTAAGCTGGCTTCATGTTTTATTTGCATCTACTCGAATTCTCGTTGGAGCTTGGCTATTTGAAATTCCGCTTGTTGGTTAGATTTTTCTTGCTCTAACTATTGTTCCAATGGTAGAATTTTATTTTCCTTTTCTCTGAGAAACATTTGTACTTATGTTTCTTTGTCAATAGTCGTTGTAGCGTAGGCTCTTGCAAACTGAGATAGTCTAGTAAGGTTGTCATATGGGTCGATGGGTGAGTCTTTCTAGAGAATATCCATCAGTTAATTATCAGGAGTAGTAGCAGCTGTAGCATCTAACTTCCTCTTATTTCTCTACCTTTTGACAACAACTTTGTGGGTTGGACTATAGAACACATCTAAAGGAGGAATCTCCTCAATTCTCAAAACAATTTCAGAGGTAGGAGTGACAGGAATGTGCTCTACCTCTTGAGTACTTACAATTTTCTCTACTGTAATTTCTTGAGTTGTTTTGTGTTCTAGATTTTGTGGCTCAGGTGCTTGTTTCTCTGTATGGAGCTTTACAATTTTCTCTACTGTAATTTCTTGAGTTGTTTTGTGTTGTGGAGTCTGTGGCTCAGGTGCTTGTTTCTCTGTATGGAGCTTTTTATTAAAACGCTCCCACTCTTTCTCTAAATCAATCACCAAGGATTTTGTTGACTGGGTGGAGTTGGAATGAATTTCAACCTGTTTTTAAGTTGAGGTTTGCTTAGCTGTCTTTTTTGTAGATTGGGTTGTATCCTTTTCTGAATCCTTACTTTTTCTTCCCCCATTCTGTGATTGTTGCTCTGATTTCTCTGACTCCCTGGTAGACTTCTCTTGGGACTCTACTTGGGAATCATCTTTAGAATTTTCTTTGGAGCTTCCTTCTAGGCTTACACTACGAGTCAGCTCCCTTATTGGTTCAATTGGTAATTGGTCTAATGGGACCTTTAACAATCTCCTTTCTTTATATTCATGAAAGGCTTCAAGCTCTTCTAGGTCAAAAAGTAGTGATGACATATGCTTCACCTCTGTGAATGTCTCTTTCTGTAGGAAGATGTCATCAAATGCATCTTCCTCATGATTGAATACCTTCACTTTTACCATGGTAGTGAAGTTTTTGGTAGTGCCATTTGGGTCATACAACCTTCATGGGAATTTAGGTAAATTTAGAGATTGCATGATCTCTGCTTCTTTGAATGCATGCCCCAGATTATGCAGTGAAAATGCTCCACATTGTAAAGGAAATGTAGGTCAAATGGCGTTTTTCACTTCCTATAATCCTTTTCTCAGCCCACCCTCACTAGTTGTTTGATAAGCTATCTCTCTAGCCATCAATTTGTCTGGAACATAGTATGGGAGGACATGAGGTGAGGTGATGCTCCCAAAAAACCCTGATATATGTGAATGTTTCTTCCCCAAACCATCTAGCCACAAGGAGAATATCTACCTTAGCTTCCTCAGAAAACCTAGGGGCATCTCGGTTGTAAACCTGTTTGTGGATAGGCAGCATGACTCCATGACAAATTTTGTAAAAATGTGGGTGAAACTAAGACTCCCACATGTATTTATGATATATATGAATGGGAAGTGGATCTTTCACAGTCCACTTCCATCCCATGATAGAAAATTTTGAACCAAAATAAATTGCATCCATCACATAGGCACTCATAAAAAATGGAGGGTAAACCCTCGTTGAGATACTCCTTTTCCTCCTATAATCAATTATTTCCTTTGCTAAATTATCAGACAAAGTTTGGGCCCAATTCATTATGGTCGCGTTTACGACTGCATCTATTAATGGCAGCCATTCTGGGGGAAATTTAGTGTTATCGGGCTTGCCAAACATCTTACATAGCATGGCTGCTGCAAAACTATGGGGAGGAGAAATAGATGCAGTAGAGTACATAACCGCTTTGTCCTTTTTGATCTTGACTTGATTATTCGACCAGGTTCAGGTGACATCTACTGGGTCCTCATTCTCTTTGGCAAACTTCTCAAGGAACTGTTTGTTGTAGATAGCTTGTGGCTCTGGTAGGTGGTACATAAGTTGTAGGTTGTCTGGCGAAAAAGGTCCCATAACCTCTTGGATCCTATTATTAAACTCTCTGTTTGAGATATTTGCCTGATCAATAATCCACTTAACCATATCTGTGTAAGGGATTATCTTTGGGCGCGTGGCTATGCGATGCGGAAATGAGCATGTCATCTCAAAAATGGTGGCATCTAAGGAAACACGACCATCAGCTGTGACCTTTGTTTCCAGAGGTCTTGGTTCCTCTTCTTCTAATAAATCATACATGTTTTCCCACGTAAAGGTCCCTCCTTCTCTGTTGCATGTAGTATCTATGAATAAAGGAGTCATTTCTGATTTCTTAGATGCAACTACCTTGGCCTTCTTTGCCATTGCTCCCAAAGACTCCTTCTGTGGATTTTCCCTGAAAATGGAGAAAAACAACAGCTACCCGATATACAGAGATAAGAATGAATGTAAGCTGGCATAATATAGATAACTTGAAAAGGTGATAAGGAAGGAGTTTCATTTGAATGCAAGTGCGAAGATATCGTATCACGTTGTATGGTTTTTCACACATAAATGCCACTAAAATTTACTAAATGCCCACTAATGGTTCGTTATCTCTTAGCTTTAATGCTCATTAATGTCTGCATTGTAAGTCGGGAAGAAAGCTTCTAGGGTGGTGAGCCTTTAAATTGTGAAAATGTTGATTTTGTGATTTGCGCAGCAATCTCACAGATCAAATTATCGTGTTATGTTTGTATGCTTTTTTTATTGTTTCTGCGAGATGCGAGATGCAGGCCACTTACTATTGTTTCCAAGACATAGCTCATTTGTCAAGTTTGCTCGTGCAAATCACTTTTTATTAAGTAGCGAACCCAAATACTTGTTTGTGACATATCTCGGGAGTGGGTCCGAGTCTCAATCACATTTCACAATCTCAACGGATGGTAAGTTTGCGGTGTTCTTTTAAATGCCCGAAATGCGTGCGGTAATGGAAATGATGTCATCACAATATAGCATCTCACACATTTTAAGGTAACTCATTAATGTCTGCTTTCTAAAAATAGTGATATGCGATGCGGGCCTTAGTTTTAATAAGAAATGCCTTAGGACTTAGTTTATATAAGAAACATACTAGTTTCGAAGTATTAAAGCGTGGACTCCTCTTTTGATCGCTTCTCGCTAGATTTGGTGGATTAGCAAGGCTTTCAATCACACTTGATCGTGCGATATGTGGGAAAGGGAGACATCTAATAGTCTTTGAAAAGGTGTTTGATTGATCTCTTGTTCTATTCCAAAATTTAAGAAGGAAAATGCCTAAATGCTAAACTTATTCTTGGAAGGATTTTTTTAAAGGGTCCCGATTTATTAATGTAATATTAACTACTACTATTAGCAAATGGAGGGTTGTTGAATAGCACAACGAACCCTTGAAGAAATATTCACAAGTATCAAGCCTGATATTAGCCATCTTAGTGTATTTGGATGCCTTGTATACTTTCATGTGTTGAAGGACAAAAGAAAAAAATTGAAGCTACAAGAAGGAAAGGTATGTTTGTGGGTTATTGTGAAAATTCCAAAGCATATAAAATATATATTCCTGGTCTGAGGAAGGTCAAAATTAGTAGGGACAAAACATTTGATGAAGATGCATCGCTTGGAAAAGCAAGAGATCTTCCTCCTCCTCCCAAGGAAGAGAATGATGACTAGGATATTCTAGATGGTCCTTCTATACCCGAGTTCGATACCGACGATAACCCATGGAGCCTATGGATCCATTAGATCCTCCTCCAAGTGATCCTCCTACTAGGAAGAGACCACTTTGGCTCTGCGATACTTTACAAAATGTTGAAATAAATGTTCTCATTCGTACATCATTCAGAGAAAGGAAGCAACCATGTAGGTATCAGGGATATGTTGCAACTATGAGCACTATGATTCAAGCCGAACCATCCTCATTTGAAGAAGTTGTAAAAGAACAAGTTTGGAAGGATGCTATGGTTGAGGAATATGAAACGATTGTGAAAAATGACATATGGGATGTTGTACCTATACTGAATGGGAAGTCTATTGTAACTTCAAAGTGGTTATTCAAGATCAAACATGGAATTGATGGAAGCGTTGAGAAATACAAAGCAAGGTTCATAGCTCGAGGATTCTCTCAGAAAGAGGGAGAAGATCATGATGACATATTTTCTCTCGTGGCTCGATATACAACAATCCATTCTATAGTTTCCCTTGCTACAAGTCAGGGATGGGATCTTCATCAGATGGATGTAAAGACTGCATTCCTTCATGGCATGTTACAGGAAGAAGTATATGTTGAACAACCATAGGTATTTTAAGTGGAAGATCGAAGAACACGTGTTTGCAGCTTGAAGAAGGCATTGTATGATTTGAAGCAAGCTCCCTGAGCTTGGTATGCACACATTTATAATTACTTAGTGAAGCTGGGATTCACAAGAAGCAATGTCAATCCCAACCTCTACTTCAAGATAGTCCAAGGTATGCTATTGATTTTGGTATTATATGTTGACGATTTATTCTTAACAAGTAGTGAGCCTCTAATGATCGAGTGTATGAGAATGCTACCCTCTGAATTTGAGATGAAAGACCTTGGTCTTATGCACTACTTTTTAGGCCTTGAGGTATGCAAAATCCTGGTGATATTTTCCTTTCACAAGGAAAATATGTTATGAAGTTGCTGGAAAAATTTGGAATGACTGAATGCAAATCCATGGTTACACCAATGGAAATGAACTTCAAGAAGTTATGTGAAGAAGCTGCAGGATCAAAATTAGAAAATCCATCCAAGTATAGACAACTTATTTGGGCTTTTATGTTTCTTGTGAACACCAGTCCAAACATATGCTATGCAGTAAACACATTTATTCAATTCATGATCGAGCCTCTCCATGCACATTGGATAGCTACCAAATACATATTGAGATATTTTCATGAATCGATCACGCTTGGCCTGAGATATTATGTCGAAAATGTTCAACTTCATAGATACCCTAATCTTGACTGGGTTGGAAATGTTATCGATAGAAAGAGTACATCTGGATGTTGTTTTAGCCTTGGATCTACCATGATATCTTGGATGAGCGGGAAACAAAAGTCTGTAGCACTGAGCACCGCCGAAGCATAATATATTGTCACTAGCATGGCTAGTTGCAAAGCAGTTTGGTTGAGAAAGTTCTTTGGAGAGCTATTTAAGCAAGTCCTAGATACTATAGTGATATACTGCAACAACAAGAGTGGAATCCATTTGGCATAAAATCCCATGTTCCATGACAAGTCCAAGCATATTGAGATTCGATATCACTTTATTTGAGACATGGTGCAGAGAGGAGTTGTCAGGCTCCATCAAATATCGAAAGATGAACAAATTGCGGATATTCTCGCCAAGGCGTTATCAAAGGGAAAGTTTTGGGTCTTCAAAGAGCAGCTTGGACTAATGGATGTGGCCACTCCAGATAAGGGGCAGCATTGATCGAGGACACTGAGCCAACTCTTCCTACCCTATTTGAGCTCCCAGGGTGAGGAATCGAGATAGAGGGCTCCTGGGGTTGAGGGATCTCTAGACAATAGGGTACTTCCATATATGTTACCCATAGGGTTGAAGATGCTACTCCCCTATATTTATAGGGTCAGATAATGTTGCTCCCCTTTCTGGTCTTTGTAGAGTATACCCTAGTTGGCATCATATCCACAATCAAGGCTTGTTGGGAATATCGCTCCTCGTTTGGCCAACGAGTTCAGAGTGTACCTGGGGGTGTGCAACCAAAGGCAATTATGATGTAGGTGTTCTACCACGTGACTATTGAAATTTGGTGTTGGGAACACTGGTAGGCAATAGGATTTGGTTGAGAGTTACTCCCCTTTTGAGATTCTAGGTTGAGGGTAAGCTCCCCAATGAGATTCCAGGGTTGAGGATTTGCTCCCCTGTGTGATGAGTTATCATATTTCTCGGTATGGGTGGAAGTTATTGCTCCCTGATTCTTCTTCTTTTAGATCCAAGAAAGTTTCAGCAAATAGAGTTGAGGAGGGACAATCAAAGCATTAAAAGATGATGTGAAGATAAACTGATAGATATTAGCAAGTGGAATTCTTCCTAGTTGAGAGGGAGTGTTAATTTTTTAAACTAGGGTCAAATTCCAAAATGGAAAACTCATATGACTGAGATAATGCTTTCATTAAATTCCTCTTTTTGAGAGGACCAAAATTGACCCAAATATCACCCAATTTGGTCAAGAAGAAGTTAAGTTTTGAATTATTTTATTCTTACATGCATTATGGAGTGGGTCGGCCCTAACCACATGGGTAACTGCTTAGGTCAGCCTTAACCCCAAGTAAAACCTCAAGAAATCCTATAAATAGAAGTGAACTCAATCTCATTTCATCACAACGATCAAGCCATATTATTTTCTTCTCTTTTGTCTTGGTTCGTGTAGAAATTTCACCTGTAGATCAAACTGGTAATGCAATGTACTAAAGCAAAACACATGATATACTTCTACAAAACATTAAGCGGAAGCAAAATCGATTTCATGAGCAACATCAACTATAAACACATATAACTGATCAAGAGAAATAATCACACATAACACAGATATATCACTAGGGAAAGCACCAGCATAAAACCCCCAACATTATATTATGAATCAAGTGGAAATCCTCTTCCGTTTACAAAAAATGTCAGCTCAAGAGCTATCCTATACGTCCTGCAATCAAAATATGAAGATGATAGACTCATTATGCCTCAATATGTAGGCAACCATCCATCAATCCCCTATTTCCTTGCGAATTTTGATTGGGGTCCAATTCATAACATATGAGCATTGGCCCCAAATCATACCTACTGTCAACCATAGGTCCAACTACGCAATCCTTGAGGACACTAGTTCCTCATGCATGCAAGGAATATTCCATGGGAAGATCTAAGCATCATTTGATAGTACATTGTCCCTCATCTGATCTCAACTGGGTCTCTGACAGAACTGACATGTAAAAATTATCCATGAGTGAATCCTTAGTTATCTAAAATAATAGTTGTCACATGCACGCAAGCATTAAAAAGCTATAGTTTATTATTTTAACAACTTGTTAAAATAATCTAACTGGACTTGACTAGTAAGAACTAAGTCAACCGATTCTCTCATTATAGAACTCATACTTATTCCCTCAATTAGTGGAGGAAATTAAGGATAAATTCCTCAATTAGTGGGACAACTCATATGCATGCTCACAAAGACTTCAAATTCGAATTTCCTTAACTAGTTAACTCAACTGAATTAATTAATTAATATTTCCAGCTATTGTTAAGACCAAGATTAATTTTAATTCCTATAGATAGACTAGGGACTACTATAAATAGGAAGGGACCCAGAAATGTTATTTTTAGAACTTTCTATTTTTAGCAGTTTCACCTCTCACCCAAGGTGTCCAATGACCTCACTGGCCAAACTGCTATTTTTAGACATTCTATTTTTAGCATATTCTAAATTTAGCATTTCTTGTTGCCCACTTTTCAACAGTTCGCACAGGTTCGATAGAAGGAGTTCGCATAAGGGTCTGAAATCATAGGTATGAGGTTCGATCTGAATTAGGGTTTTCTGATCCCCAAACGTTGGCACAGAATTCGACATCTTAGTCCCTGGAAGTTGGTACGCAGGCTTATGAGAGCATCCAGAGAGCCCTAGACGATGGCACAGAGGCTTACGGGAGTGTCCAAGGGTTCAGAGGTAGATCTGAAGGTTTCAATCCCCATACACTCACACATAGTAGTCCTAAGAGTTTACAGGTCATCCTGGATGCATGCATAGCAACTGGAAGAGAGCTTCCAAGGGTTTTTTAGTAGATCTGGTGGATTTGACCTCAGATGCACGCATAGGGTCTTTCTAAGAGCATTCGAGCAGCTACAGACACCCTCGCACAATGGTTGTTATAGACATATTTGGGCACTGCAACCCCAATCACATATGTCCATAAACTAAGGGCTTATAAGACCCTAAAAGTGTTGTTCATACCCTAAAGGAACAAGGTCAGCTGATTACATCATTTCCCAGAAGTTCTCACTGAAAAACTGCTCAGAACTGGTCAAAACTGGACCATACAGACTGCTCCATGCTGAGGGTGTGATGCATCTCACCTGTTACACATAGAGGGTGTGATGCATAATGAAAATCCCTTCTATAGGATGCTATGAGCAAGAGCAAACAAATGGCAGAGGCATATTGCTAGGTCGAAACTCAGATAATCTTCTAGAAACTACTCATTTGACACTTGCCTCTCTAAATTCGCCCAAAGATGAGTAAGAGATCGTGAAATCTCCAAGTGGAACCAAGAACTATCAAAGAAATGACACTAATCAAAACCCGAGAAGCTGACTCACCCACCTGCAAATATCTATATATGGATCCCTCATCCTAGAGATCCAGAGGCTGGAATTTTGTATTTTGTAAGGAAGTGTTGTTGGTTTCTCTGTGAAACATTGTTGTGTTCGGTGATCTAGCTTTTCATGAGGTGAAGAGGGCTTTCATGCTGGGAGGATGGCGCTTGGTCAGACCACTGGGTTGTAATCCTCTCTTCTACTACTTCTATCAATAAAGCTATTTGAGTTTTCCTCCATATTCTTGTATATTTTTGAATCTTGTATTGATATTATGCATTTGTATGGTTAATATACATCGGATCCTATATTGTTTATGGGTATAGATCTCTATACTTTGATGGTATTATGCTACTTTGACTCTACAGGTGTTCTTTGAAGCGGGACAAGCGAGAAAAAAGTGGCGAGGCTCTGTCAAAGGAGGGAGGAAACAAGTAAGGAGCCAAGTGAAAGACTGAGGTTGGTACTATCTACTTCTCTCTCATCTATCTCTCATAAAGGAAGACACAAGTAACTTTAGTTTGTTTGTTTCTAAGATAGCTACCCATCTTAGTGGGACTAGCAGCTCTGAATGGACACTAGTTTTCCCGATAACAAAATGGCGACTCCACTAGGGAATGAATAGTTTGATTGTTAGTCACTGTTGTTTGCTTTATAAACCATAGACGGAGCCTGAAGTTAAGCTAGCTAGCCTTCGAACTGCTTTTTCTATGCAACTGCAAAGTAGATCAACGCTGCTTCAGTGAATCTCCAGGTTGGTTTATGAACTAAACATCTGACTTGCAAACATCCTAAGTGCCCTAGTGGTAGCTCAAATAACCTCATTAGATCAGCCCCTATACTTTGTGTTTACTGCCTATCGTAATCTTAGCCTAAACCCTTGAACTTAGCTGCAAACTGTGAGCAAAAACCAAGCTCAGTTTCATCCCTGGACCATCACACTATCTCCCATTGGCAACCTAGATGCAGTGCACCTCCCAGTTACAGGTGAGATGCATCCCTGTTTCCCTGTGTTCTAGGTGCGATGATTGAGTGAGACTGTTTCTGCCTCCATATTTTGTTTTCTCTTCATTGTCTTCAGCTTTATTCAGTAGTTTTGTTGTCTATGATCAGTATATCACTGTTGAAACTCTCTTCCTTTTCATTATTCAACCTCAATTGATAAAGAATTGTGAATGTTTTTATGTATTTTTCATCATTTACAGTTCTCCTTTGTAAACAATAGCTTAATCGAACTGTCGTCTTTTGATTTGAAAGTGTCGCAAGTGTCATTTTCAGTCAAACAAAAGAGTGTCGTAAAGTCCTCCTCTTGTAGATAGTCAATTACACTTTTCTCTTGTATTTGATTTTGATCATCAATTCTTTGAAGTGTCAAAAGCAGTTATCAAGTCAGAATTGAAAGTGTCGTCTTAGTCTTCCTTTCATTTTGAACAAGAAATTGCTAAAGTGTCGCTTTGAAGAAAGATAGTTCAGATCTGTACTTAGTTTTCTTTTTGTCATCCTCACATTAAGGAAAAAAAAAAAAAATGCATGTGCATTTGCATTTAGACTGCATGCGGAAATTGATTTATGACAATGCATCTTAGTGTGTGCTCTCTGCTCTATGTTGAAAGAATTTTACTTCTCTTTCCTTAGTAGACAGGATTTTCATTGCAAAAAGAAAAGTAAACGATTGTTTATCATCTTAGATTGCATATTTAGGAATTGTATATCTACATCACGGGGTGAACCTTAAAGGCAAACTTATTAAGAAAGATCAACTGTAAAATAAACTTCAATGAACATAAAAACACTTTGGAACCTAACGCACAACATCTAGAAGTATAGGCTAGAGATGTATTCCAGTGTCGTAAAGCCTGGTAACTATCGTTTTCATCGTAGGTTGGGTGATTCCTCCTCTTTGATATGACAAGTGCCAGTACGGGCTTGTGCTCCCACGTATCTTTGAGTATATATTGGGAGACCACAATAGGCTATATCCTTTATCCTCAGGAAGTCGTGTCTGTGCCCTATCGATCGCAATGCACTGAACACAACATTCAAGAAGATTGACTGTCGTACGTAAAAAGTATTGATTGGTTTGGTAATCCCTCTGTCTAGATTTCCAGAGTAGTCACTTTCATTCCTTTTCATACTCCTTAAAAGAAAAGGTCTATCTAAGCACTTGTCACTTTAGGCTCATTAAAAATCGAAGGCGACTAGAGTCATCTTTAGCTTTTTCTCAACTCTTTAAAATTGAAAAAGCAAGTTGTGTCAAAGCGTCATAAAATTTATTTTAATTGGAATAACATCACCATTCCCTCGTTGGTCTTAGGTTGAGAAAATGGAGTCCACCAATCAAGGATTTCCCCTTGGGGGTAATCCTAGTCCCTTCTCCTCTTAGGGAGCTGTTGGTGCACCACATATGGCTACATTGTCCCTTCCAGGACTTACAATTGGCCTGCCAGTATGGATTTTCTCGACCTCTGTTGTTCAAAACACCATGATTCCTGAGCAATCAAATCAGCAACCAAATGATACTAGAGTTACCCCCCAACCTTCTACTTCGTTTGTTTCTCCTTCTCCTTCTTCCTCTTCGCTTGGTGAAGCTAGTAAAACTAAAAACCAAGTAACTGAGAAGGAGAAGAAAGGGAAGGAGAAGAAGAAGCCAACGGTGAAAGGGGGCAACCATGCATTGTTTGGTGAAAATCCACACACTGCACCATCCAAACCTAAATCTCCATGTGTAATTTTCAAAGGAGACCACTATCATTGAGATTATCCTTGCATCTCGTGGATCTTAAGGAACTAGTCTCCCCACTTGCACAATCTGATGTCCTCAAACTCTGACGATCATGTTGAGAGTACACCATCAACTAGTGAAAACGAAGTCAACGGATAAAAAGGAAGATCTAAATTTCCTTGTAGACTGTGTGAAGGCGATCATGCCCTCCACCATTGTCCCTTCCTGGACAAAGCTAAAAGGGTCTTGGATAACTGTCCTACTTCACTGCAACGACTTCCTCTTAGATACAAGAAACTCTTGCCGAACTCATCGCTAGTTGAAAATCCGACTGACACACCTTTTTTGTCGGCTGAAGCACTTTTCATTGAAGATAAACCATTTGAGTCCACACCGGACCAAAGTCAACAGGTCGAGATGGCAGTGGACCCAGTCTTGTCTTCAGAAGGTCCACTTTCAGATGATACAATGCCCAAAGAGAATGAGAATGACACCGTTCAAATTCTTTTTGTTAACACAGAATCCGATGAACATGGGGGCAATCTACCCATTCCTTTACCACAGGAAGGAAGTTCGTCAGAGATTCATCCGACCATTTATTCGGTCCCTCCTCCAAGCAATCTAGTCGTTTCCTTCGATTGGAATCTACTAGGGAGACCCTGCCTACCATCTAATGTACCATTCTGAATCATAGTACAAGCTTACAGAATGATCATGGCTGGTACAATCATAGATGAAGGGGCCTCCATGAGTATCCTTTCCTCAACTGCTTGGAAAGCACTTGGTTTGCCATCGCTTCTGCCTGAGGTTCGAGATCTGTCAGGCTTCAATAAAGGAACCAGTCGATCGTTAGGGATCCTTCCAAGTTTGCCTATAACTTTGAGAAGGAAAATCGTTTATCTGAACGTGATGGTAGTCCAAGGGCCATTAGATTACAATCTACTCCTTGGACGTGACTACATTTATAGCATGGGAGCTATTGTTTCCTCACTCTTTAGGGTGATGTGTTTCCCGTATGAAGGCATAATGGTCCAGCTCGTTGACCAGATTTCATTTCCTGGTTCAAACATGGCTAATAGTCAAATACCATCCCTAACTAGTCCTTTTTCACAAGGAATGTCTCATCAACCTCCAATTTGTCCACCTGATGAGCGCGAGTGATTCAGTGAATGTGACTAAACCCAGGGGGCATGTGCCCTGGTTTGCTTTGGCAAGAAAACCTCAGATATAAGGTAGGTTTCTGCATAGGATATATGACTAGTCTGGCACACCTATCCATTTAGGAAAATGGGATTAGACTGGAAAAGGATTCTCTCATCAAACATTATGTGAGCGGAAGCTCCCACCATTCACCTTTATCTACTTCGATGGACTGAGCCAAGGAAGTGTTTTGTCTGCAAATGCGGATGGAACAACCTTGCTTTAATACAAGAACTTCCATATGGTAACCTGGAAACTTTGCTTCTCTTTATACCTGGGGGCATGCAAACCTTTTGCATGCAAGTGAAAAACGACCTTTTATTTTCGTAGTTTGTAGGCTTATTTTCTTAGTTTGTAGGCTCTCAACCCTTTAACCTCGTAGGTTGGTCGTTCCTAGCTTGCATACAAAAGGCTCCGGAGCAAAGTTGCGCATGGGGAAAGCTCCCTAAAAATTGAACCTACTGATGAGAGATATCCTTATTATACAACTAGCACGAGCAATGTTTCCACAAAGTTCAATGTCGTTAAAAAATAAACCTAGTTATGAGCATATGTTCCCCCAGAGTTCAAGCTCATTAAAAAATGAACCCACTTTCAGTAAATAACCTTTGTGATCGCATTACTATCAGCTTTTGAGCCTTGGTCGTGTTCTTACCATCACCTCCACTTTTTAGCTGATCGTTCACCTCCACTTGATTGTTTACCCTTTTGAGGAACAGTTGTGACGAGTGATTCTGTTAGCCACCTTCTTTACACTGTCGTGATTGAAAAGTTCCAAAGCTTACCTGGAACCAGCTGCTACCCGAAAATATCACTCGTTCCTAAAAAACAAGTCTCTTTTAAGCTCTTTTTAGACTCATAAAATATAAAAAGATTGCCGACCAATTGGCCCCTCCAGCTCGTTAAAGTGACTGGAAGTGCCATCCCTCCTCTAGATTTTAATCTTTTTGGACCTGAGGGATCATTACACAAAAAGATTGAGCGCTTGTCTTTTTTGGCTCGTTAAAGTGATCAGAAAAGTCATCCCTTTCGTATTATTTTATACTTTTTCGGACTTAAGGGATTATACTACGAAAAAGGATTATTGGAGTTTCCTTTCTGTCTCTTTTTAGACTCTCTAAAAATGAAAAGGACCGAGTTATCTTTGTCGTTAAACTTGTTAAAACAATAGCAACAAACTTGTCCATTATAGACAAGAGCAAGTTTCACTATCGCTTGGCTCGCTAAAACATAGCGATAGGTTTGCCCGAAGGGCGAATTATAGAACAAGCATATGTTATCCTCCTCAAGCTTGACAAAAATAAAGAGGTACTGGTCAGAAATGACTGGGGAAAAATTGGGAAGAAAATTTGAAGAAATTTATTGGTAGTGGGTCGCTCTTGAACATGACACTTTCACTCCATCACCATGATTGAGTCGGGTTGGGTTATTCCGTTCACCGGTCATATCACCATTGGTCCTCTGTACCATCAATTTTCGAGGTTAATTCTACCAATCCATTTCAGTGTCGCCGATATGTTCAAGAGAAGTCGCTGAGATAATTCACCAACCTAGCTTACACCTCATCCACTGCAATACCTTCACGCTCCATTCTTTCATGACCGCCACCCTGAACCTTATATCATCAGATCATTTTCACCTCCACAAAATCATTTGCTCCGTTCTTTGTCATAGATATGGGATTCATTAAGGCCCTCCTACGACGGGTCACTTCTTTTCGACGTCAGCTCATTATCCAAGAAGTCAACTTAGGAACAACCCTTTTAGTACTTTGAAGCTTGCATGCCTCAATGGCAAGTTTCTCACTTCCGGCAACAAGTTTACATCAATGGCCTTCGACCGAAAGATTTTGCATGGTGTTCGACGCCAAGTCCCAGTTTCACACCACGTGAATTGTATTGTTGTACCTTGAGTTTCATCATCATTATCGGTGATTCCTCTCACACCTGTTAACATCTTACATCATTGGCTGGTAATCAGGCGATGTCTTTCCATGTTCGACTTCAGAACATCTTTTCACATGGATCGACTTGTACTTCGGGCAAAGATTGAGCGAGTTTGAAGACCCCGGATCTAGTTTCATCCATCCAGGCTGTGATATATTCAGGAAAATAAAGACATCAAATGTACATCATAGCTGCACAGATAATCATCCAAGCCAAAGGATG
>APFE030659424.1:50855-73606 GCA_000404065.3 Pinus taeda
CCACTGCTGAAATGGTGCGCTGATTTCCACCGGTTTGAGAGGCAATGGCTGCAACCTTTGTTTCCCTTGGAATATTTGGCATTCATGGCAGCTTTTCACCGCTTTGTACACATTAGAAAATAGAGAAGGCCAATAGAAACCAGCCTGTAAGATCTTATTGGCTGTATTTTTCCAAAACAAATGACCTCCACAGTCACCTTTATGGAAATCCTCTATTGTTGCCTTTGCTTCCTCTTCAACCAAACAATTCAGCAAGATGCCACCGGGATCTTTCCAATAAAGTGCAGATTTCATAATGCAAAACTTAGCAGCCTTTAGCTTCAATGTTATTGCTTTTTTTCTTGACATTCCAGGAGGTGCGGATACATTTTGAAGCACATAAACTATATTAGCATACCAAGGAGAAGTAATAAAAATATCTGATACCCGAACCGCTGAATTTTCTTCCTCACCATCGGATAAGGCAGCAATCAAGTTGATGTCAAGGGCATGAAGGTTTGTTTCAGCCATCAACTTTGCTAGACCTTGGCCTTTAATCAGCTTGGTAGGCTTGATTTCAACATCATATTCCAAAAGAGCAGCAATCCACTTACCCCTCCTACCTTCCGGCTCCGTTTGTACCAAGACATCCTTTACGGCCACACTAGGAACATATGCCAATACATGAGAGTTAAGTATGTATACCCGGAAATCTTTCAAATCCTTAATCAGTGCCAACGCTTGCTTCTCAATGATATTATAATTCAGCACCCCGTCTCTTATGATTCGGCTGAAAAATGCAATTGGCCTCTCAACTCCTTCTCTCTTTTGCATCAATACGGCTGCCAATGTATGCTTAGAAGCAAAAGAAAACAGAATGAAATCTTGAGTGTAATCGGGGCTGAAGACAAGATTACCTTGATTAAATTGAAAGATTTGACTGCCCCCTCGGTCCATTTGATCTCGCTGTCCTTCCGAAGCATATTAGTTGCATGTCATTTAGTTGCACTTTCTTCATTCGAATGGATGCCTACTCAAGCCTAATCATGAAAGTTTTGAGTTGTCCTTGTTCAAAACCAAATCTGAAAGTGCACTTGATTCTCTAGTGCATTTGTAATTCGAATGGATTCCTACTCAAGCCTAATCACTCCCATTATGGAGAAGTCGTGAAAAGAGTTGGAACAGTCTTTAAAGCATCAAGGAGGAGCCACCTATGGAAGGCACTAAAAGGGACTTGAATAGGCATTTTGATAAACGTTAAGTGATATCTCGCTATTGCTTTTTTCAATCAATTGTAAGCTAAGGAAATGTAGCAGTTCTTTTCTTGTTTGTTACTAGATTTCATTCGAGATTTAGGGAGATTCATCTTGTCTGCAAGAGGGATTAGTCTGCCTAAAAAATTGTTTAAATGATTCAAGACAAATTTGAATTCTAGCACAACATATCATCTAGATTCAGATGAATAGATAGAGATGATCGACTAGATAATTGAAGATGTACTAAGAATATATGTAATGGACAAGCCTTCAAATTGGGAAGATTGTCTTCAATTGGTTGGGTTTTCCTGTAAAAATGGGTATAAGTCATCATTGAAGGTGAGCTTGTTTGAAACATTCTATGATAGAAAACGCAACACAATGATGAGTTCGGATAATCCAACAAATAAAGCCATTATTGGGCTAGAACTATTAAGAGAAATAGAAGAATAGATGATCAAGATTAGGAAGAATTTAAAGGTTGCATAGGATAGGCAGGAAAAACTATGTAGATAAAGGCAGGGCACATAGATAATTTAAAGAGGGTGAGCATGTTTTTTGAAAGTAAAGGATAAGAGAAGCTCATTGAAATTTGGAAGCTTTCCAAAGTTGGTAGTGATATATTACGGTTCATTCAAATTCCTAATGAATATGCCTATTTGCATACATGTTTGCATTACTTATATCAATAACGTGTCCCATGTATATTTATTGAGGAAGTATGTGCCCGATTCTAACTTCGTGATTGATTGGATTGTGATCTAGGTGGAGCACAAAGGGGACTTCCGAGCGGAGCTAGTGTGCATCCTAGACCAGAAAGTCAAAGTGCATGAGAACTAAGCCATTGGCCTAGTAAAGTTCTAGTGAACCTACTACGGTCTTCAAGGTGCCACACGAGAGCATGAGGAGGCCATGTGGGAATAGTACCCGTAGATTTTTATGGATTTTGGAGATATGTGAGTCTACATTGTACATAAGTACATAAAGAATCTACTTTGGGTGCAATTGAATTTCTCAGAGTCGCAAGTCTAATAATTCCTTTTCGGCCTATGTTAAAGCCATGGAAGGGAGGTAGGACAACTAAAAGGCCTATGATGTAGAGAAGATGGTTCCTTGGGTTGTCAAGTTGAAGGAGAATGGGGATTTCTATTTGGAATTGTTGTAGGAGCCATTAAACTATGAAATTGTTAAGTATTATGATGCAAAATTTTGTATATGTATACATGTACACTTGTATGCAAAATCAAGGGGGAGGTGAATGTAACACTCTTGTTTTGATCCCCATAATAGAAATGTATATTTTTATATATTATGAATGGTCGAGGATCCAACAATGTAATATGTAAATATTATACATGAAAATAAAATTTAATACATTAATGGAAACAAGACATATAAATACAAAGTCACAAGGGGTTATGTTTCCACAAGAGATGGGGTTGTAAGGGGGGTCCAAGGGGAAATCTACATGCCTATAATCACATGTGTGAGATTGGTAGAAGAGTCACCTTAGCTATTTATGAAGCATGAATTTAGGCACACTTAATTAAGATGTGGGTGAGAGAGTTAACTCACTTAGTTATGGCAACATGCACTGAGTACAATCATCTTTGAGAATTGTGGGATTCAAGAAAGCATGGATGAAAAGGAGAGGAAATTTTATTAGAGAAATGTGCAGTTTTACAAAGAGGAAGATGGAAATAATTACAAAGTTTTGGTGTGCTACAAGTGGTTGTAACCATTTAGAGCTTGAGTTTACATTGAGGACTAGTTTATTATGCCTATGAGGAGTCTTCGTTGAAATTTACCCAAGAGCCCATGTAGACATTGTTGTGAGCACTCCTATAATAACTAGATTTCATAAAGGCCCCAATTCAGAAATTTTTGGCCAGTTTTGTGTTGGAACCCTAAAGGGGATGAAGATTGTCTAAGGAACAATCGTGCAGAGAAGGAAATTTCATCCCTTGGGTTGTGCACGCTAATGGGGAATGGAGTTGGGTTTTTGGAATTGTTGGAGTGTGGAAATTGCACCACTGAAATTATATTGCAGCAACTAGAATTAATTCTTCTGACTGATGAAATAATTTTCAATTTATTTTCTACAACAAATATCAAATAAATCACACTACAATATTCTCAAATAAAAATACTGTGAAATATAAAGTGGAAACTTAGAAAATACTAGCACACACATAAAAAATATGGCACTGTTATTTTTGGACAAAAGTCCTTCGAAAAACCTGCTTGGAAAAATCGGTGCAACAACAGAGGGTTTTTATTATTAAGCAACAATGAGAAATTACAATTACAATAAATATCACCAAACTAGTGAATCTATCCAAGAGAAATACTCGAAAAAATTCTTTGAAGGAAATTACTCTCTCTACAAGAAATCTCGACACTTGACTGCCTCTGAAAATCCCTCAAACACTCTACCTGAATCATATGCCAATCTAGTTGTCCTGCCTGATGCTGACTAAGAAAATGTCTCTCTAACACTCTAGAAAATATTCCTGACCTATGGAATTGAGAACGAGCTCCTTTTCAGTTGGATTGAATTTCTCTTCTAAATAAAATGTCCAATCTCTGCACTGCTTCCTGGAGAAAATATCGACATCCTCTTTCTAACTCTCTAGAACTAGAAAAATTCCTTCGAACTCACTATCTATGCCCTTCCCTGCTACCCTTCTTTGACTTGAACTCTTCCCGGAATTGCTACAGCTGTCTGGAAAATCAAACTGCCCAAGGAAATTGATTTCAATTGTGTTACTCCATCTACCCATCAACTTATAATCTCACTGTAGGACTCCAACGACCAAGATTAAATCTTAATCAATGGCTGAGATTATTTCCTAGTCGATCTGTACGAGTTTCTAGATAATTCAAACCTTTCTCAATTAATATTAATTAATTAACTAGTTTTCCTAAGTTTAGACTCAAGAAATATTTACAAATTGATTAATAATATAATTGAGACACTTCTAGGTGGAATTTCCTTAAACGGTTATGGGTTTTTAATAACTCTTTTGTTTTAGCCTCTCCACAAAGTTTCAAGACTAGAACACCTCCGATGCTATAGAAACTAACACTACCTCTTAGCAAGGAAGGTGTTCTAGTGCTGCATTACTATTACAACACCTTGTTTCTGCATCACCCTTTGTACATGTTGTTGATGTCTAGATACTGCCCACCAACCACTACGCAACTCTGATGTTGCATTTGTGTTGTTGCTAACACTGCTATATTGTTGCCAACTCTACATCTTCACTGCAAATCCCTCTCATCTATTATTTTTTCTACTACAACTACTAAAACCGATAAGCATTCAAAATACTAAATCAATTGTGTTTCTGTGTTGCATTTATCTCCTAAGCATCTGACTGTTACTAGCCACTGCATTGTCTACTGAAGAATCTGCATTGTTATTGACTCTACCTCTGAGCCTCCTGCTCTATTGTCAATAGTGCTTTGCACTTCTCAACAACTGATTGCTACTAGTCTTCAATTTTCACTATGGAATTTGATTGCATCAACTAACATTTGATCCATCTTTCTATTGAATATTGTGGGCCCCCGTAGCAAGGAAATGATCCATGAGGAAGACACTTTAGTGGACCCTACCCATCCTCTGCAGCTTTGGGACTATAACTCCATATCAACCCACCTCACTCCTGGAGGTGTAGCTGCAAACATGGTGAAATATTCCTCCATATTAGCGGACAACTTGTTTATCTTTGTGGATGTTGCCACCTGGTCTTGCTTCTATTGCTTTTCCTTCTTCCTGAGAGGACACTGGGTATTGTAGTGGCCAAACTTGCAACACCTGAAGCACTTGACCTTATATAGGTCCTTTTTATTCTTCTTCTCTCCTTGTCCCTGCCTGGAACCCTTTGATGCAAGGGCCACATTTTCCTCTTTCTTCTCACCCTTCAAACACTTACTGTTGATTCCATCAAAGGAGCTCTTAACTAGAGCTAGCCTCATCTCCTCTTGTTGTAGGTCTAAACACATCTTATCCCACTCTAGTAATGTGTCTTGTCCTAAGATACTTTTGACAAAGACTTGCCATTCCTCTTAGACACTATTTAGGGCCAAATGCACAAGATCTGTAGGTTGCGGCGCCTCCGAAATGATTGCAAGTTGATCCCGGATTTCTCGAATTCTGCTGAGGAATGGATCTATGCCTTCACCCTTATGAACCCTAATGTTTCTCAACTTCTCTTATAGGAAAATCTTCCACTGCTCAAAAGGATTCTGATATAGCTGAGTGAGAACATCCCACATCTTCTTGGCAGTGTTCATGCTAGATATATGTGAGACTATATGGTCCCGAATGCCATCCAAGATCATCTATTTCACCTTTACCATATCCTTCATATACTCTCAGAGCTTATTTGGATATTTTAGTATTGTCACCACGTTCTCTGAATAGGTATTCAGTCCAAATTCATCTAGTAGGAAGGACATCCTAGCCTTTCAAATGACATAGTTGGAGGCTCCCTCCAACCTATCCTGATCTCAAAGCCTAGTTGTGGCCATCTTTGCTTCTAAATCGGAAAATTCCTCTTTCACCTGCGTGACTTTTGAATCTATTATTCGCACTCCCTTCTGGAGTGATAAAATATGCTTGCAACTACTGCTGACTGCAACTGGAAATTTGGATTTCTAGGCTAGAAACCCTCTTAGTTATTTTCCTCTGTGTGTGCACTTTCTCTTCCACCTGACGCTGATTCTACTCTAGAAAATGCTGCAAAAACCTTCTGTGCCCAAACCAGGAATCTGTCCAGTGAAAATATTGGATTGTTTCTCCCTCTGCTTACTAGAATCACTCAATCTGGCAAGCTGAATCTTTTTGCAACCATGCACTGAAAAATCGAACTACCCAACAATTCGTACTACCTAGCTTAGGCTTTGCACAACCCCTAGAAATTTGTTTTGTTGCTTCTTCTGAACAAATAATTTCTTCCTCTGTTTTTGATCTTCCCCGTCTAATCAAAATCGCTTTCATACCATGTGAAAATTTCACCACTGAAATTCTATTGCAGCAACTGGAATTAATTCTTCTAACTGATAAATTAATTCTCAATTTATTTGCTAGGAAAATATCGAATAAATCACACTAAAATATTCACAAATAAAAATACATCAGAAAATAAAATGGAAACTAAGAAAACATTCACACACACACACACACACACACAATATAGATGAAACCGTTTTTTTTGGACAAAAGTCCCCGGAAAAACCCAACTTGGGAAAATCGATGTAGCGGTTGAGGGTTTTTATTATTAAGTAACAGTGGGAAATTTTGAGTTCAATAAATATTGCCAAGCTAAAAAATCTATCCAAGGGAAATACTGAAAAATAAAATTAAATTAATTAATTAATTAAAAAATAATAATAAAATTAATAATTAATAAAATTAATTAAAAAAAAATATATATAATGTATATATATAAATAAATAAATAAATAATTAATTAATTAATTTAAAAAAAATCTCTAAGGGAAATCCTTTCTCTGAGCAATCTCGAAACTTGACTGCCTTTGAAAAGGAAGTCATCAAACTAGCTCTACGTGGGCCCTATGTCACCCTAGAGCAGTTCCCCAAACGTTCTACCTAAATCATTTGCCAATCTAGCCATCCTGCCTATTGTTGACTAAGAAACTGTCTCTTCAGCACTCTAGAAAATATTCCTGGCCTCTGGAAATGAGAAGGAGCTCCTCTTTAGCTGGATCAAATTGCTCTTTTGAAGCAACTATGCAGTCCCTACACTGCTTCCCGAAGAAAATATCGACCTCCTCTTTCTAACTCTCTAGAACTAGAAAACTTCCTTCGGACTCACTATCTATACCCCTCTCTGCTTCCCTTCTATAGCTCAAAATCTTCCGACAACTCTTTCTGCTCTCTGCAAAATCAAACTACCCAAGGAAATTGATCTCAAGTGAGTTACTCCATCTACCCATCGACTTGTTCTTATAATATCATTGTGGGACTCCAAAGACCAAGATTAAAACTTATTCAATGGCTGAGATTATTTCCTTGTCGATGTGTGTGAATTTCTAGAGAATTCTCGCCTTTCTCAATTAATATTGATTAATTAACCAGTTTTCCTAAGTTTAGACTTAAGAAATATTTAAAAATTGGTTAATAATCAAATTGAGACACTTCTAGGTGGAATTTCCAAAGATTATTTGTGGGTTTTGGAGAACTCCTGCGTTTTAGCCTCTCCACAAAGTTTCGAGACTATAACACCTTCGATGTTACAAAAACTAACATGGAGGAGTCACGTCACTATGTTTTTATTGGGTATTAGGTTGTGTGAGTGGATTTTAGACACCATAGGAGCTTGTTCGTCTTTGTGGACTCATAGCCCTAGCTTAAGGATGATTTTTTGTTGACAAAATTGGAGTAGAAAAGTCCATGGTTGTGTGGAACATCTGACACTTGCAACCAATTATGTAAATGTCATAAAAATAACCATTTTCTCACTATTAATTTTATAGTTTTAAGGCTATGCTAAAATGCTTGAATATTATGTTTATTTCATTATATATGTATTTAAATGTTGTTGTGTATGTTTAATTAATTTTCACTCACTTTATTAAGAATTATGTTATTTACACATGCATATATATGTTATGTTGCACATTTGTTTGCTTCTTTGATTAATATTAGAACAAACTGATAGTAACATTGCCCAATAACACAATTGGGTATGCTACATTTCTTTTTTATGAGAGGTATATAATGTTTCACCCATTCCTTGAGGGCTAGTTTACAAAATTTGAGTTTTCGCTCCCATATGTAGATTGGAGATGCAATTACCCATTTGTTCCATTTTTTTGAGATTATCTCCAAGGCCCTAAGATCTTACACCATAATAGATTGAACCTAAAAGGAAGAGGCTCAAATATTGGGGTTTCAAGGACTTGCAGATCAATTGGTTTATGATTATAAATGGCCAATGGGATGACCCTTGAAGATATAATATTGTCATGCAACATAATATCACTTTGAATGAGGAACCTCTCCATCCTTGATATGATGTGGCCTAGTCCAAGCCTCTTATTGATCCAAGTATATTTTCCTTTCAACAATTGGACATCCACTAAATATAAATCAATCATAAGATCTTTTTTATTTTTTTCACAATGGGTCTCTAACTATGATTCCCCCTCTTTTTTCTTTACCGTTTAAAATCACATTAAAGTCCCCAACTATGATGCTATTTTGAGAAAATTCAATCTTTCAGAAATTGAAGAGAGAGCCAACAATGTTCTTTTTTCTTTGTAAGTTGTAGGCATATAAACATTTAGAATGTTGTAATTCTTAGTTGATTACTAATGGTGATACAAATTAAGACCCAATATTGAGTTTGATGTGAAGATTCCAAGCAAATAGATGAGTTTCCCAAGGGTGAAAATGCCTCATAAATATCCTTTGGAATTGACCATTGTTCTTGATTCTCTTATTTTCCAATTCACTTTACATACTCTCAACATTTTTTATGCCTCTAACTTAGTTTCCTCCATGGAGGATATATGGTTTTTCAAATTTTAATAAATATCTCATTCCCTCTTCTTTTAACTAGCTACCTAAACCTCTACAATTGAAGGAGACCACATTCATTGCCTAATAAAGGAGGGTTTATGGCTTCCACCATGTGATGGAGCTTTGATTCTAAGAATATTTGCACTTTGAGATCCAACCCCTAGATACTTTTCTATAGTCGTTTGAATACCCATGTTTTTCTCCTTCGTTCACTACTTCTTCCTTTTTTTCCTTTAGTTTTCTTCTTTCCTTCTTGTCGTCCTTCTCCAAAGGTATCTCCTATATTCATCCTCCTCTTTGTCTTTTCTTCTTACTGTTATTGTGTTTTTTTTAAGATATTGCATGGGTATTGTTGTTTGTTTGGAACATGGTTGATTTTTTTTTTGCTTGTCCAAAGTAGTATCTCCATTAACTGTAAGGGGTGTAACTTCCTAGGCTCTAAAGTGAATAGGGAATTTGGAAGGGAATACCAAAATGGGGGCTATGGAAGATTGTGCTATGAATTTAGTAAACTAAATTGGATCTTCTTGGGAAAGGCCTTCAAACTTGTTGGTTGGTGAGCATGTGCTTCCTCCTTTAATACAACCTGGAGACTAAGCTGAACTTCCACAATTTTGACCTAAAACAATTTTTTTAGGCAATGCCTAAGCTTCTTGAGATTGAAGAGCCAATTTCTTTGATCTAGAGGGGTTTGACAGACTCAAGTTTAATGGGGCTGATTTTAGAATCCTTACAACTAGTAGGTATTTGGAGTTCATATTTTTATTGACAACTTGTTATTGCTCTTCCTTTTTTGGAGTAGGTTGATATGGAGGGAGGGTTTTCTTGCACTTCTTTGCAAATAAATTGTATTTGTGCCAAGTATTGCATTTAAAGGGCAATTTCTTATAGTCTAAAGGCTGTACATGCATCCAATTATCGAGAGTTAAGAGGATTTCTTTTGGAAGCCTTTTTTTGAGATCTACCTCCAAATATGATCCAGGTCCAGGTGTGAAGAAGGACCTTTCCAAGACCTTTTACTTTCGTGATGTGTTAAAATTTCTTTTTAAAAAAACATTAACAAATACAGCTGCAGACTGTAAAGAAGAGGAACATAACAATCATGAGCACATCAAAACAACAATTGTTGATAACGGATTTCGTCCATGAGGGACTACGTCTCCGAGCCCTAGTCAAGATGGTGTAGGCCACTGCATTAAGTGTTGTCAATAATGGTGATGTACACAAGAGATGATGTCTCGATCATACAAGGAATAATTCCCTCACGCATGAGTGGCTCTAAGAGATGTTCCACAACTAGAACTCTCAATCAAAAGACTCCTATCAGTATGACACAAAAACAAGCATGGTGTGCATCCCACCAACATGGCACAAAAGGGATGTCAAAGCAAAACACATGCATGACGACAACAAGAGTATCCCGACAACATACAACACAGGATCTCAAAACATAACATGAAGAGTTATGATAGAAAGTACATCACATAAAAATATTCCACATAACATGAAGCAAGGAATCATGACAACATGAAATAAACAAGATCCTGCATCAAAATGAATCATGGATCTGTACAACATAATGCAGAAAGAAGAAGTACATGAACACATCATATACCTCACAACCAAGGGCCATCTGAAGAAGTGGATGTCTCACTGCTGAAGCTGCTCGGACCATTGCTCTCACAGCATTGATCTCATGAAGATGGTTGATCGCACATGAATGTGGACATCTGCACTGACACTTAGAAAAGTGACTAGAAGAATAAATGAGAGAATAAGAAATCTGAAGCCACCATCAGCTTTGTGGCATCGAGTAGTGCTGAATTGACGATCCACAATTTGAATTCTGAGAAATCGAGAATTCTGGGCTCAAGGAATCTTCGAGATTCTCTTAGGATTCCTCAAAGATTTTGTTCCATGGATGGACAATAAATCTACAACTCAGATGACAAATCTGGTCTCGCCGTTACGATCCCTACAGGAAACCATGAAAAACAAGTATAAACTTGACTATATTATGAAATGTCAAAATTTTACCTTCTTGGGAAAATTTCATGACTCATGGTTCCGCTCCCTATTTTTGTTGAAATCATGGTTCCTCATGCATTCTGGAACTGACTGGAAAATGTAGACCTCTGATGAAGAAACAAACAACACCATTGTGTTCATGGCGATGGGAGGTGTAAAAACCATATAAAACTTGTCAAATTCTAATAAAGTGAGAATTTTTCCCTCCTGCAAAATTCATGGTTCCTGCATTAAAATATTAATTAATTCACTGCCTTGAAAATCATACCTGCATTCTGCCTTGAAATTCATGCTTATAGTCTCTCTCCTCCTCGAACTGTGTGTAAAGGCAAAAGTCTGAGTTTAAATACAAACTCATCGGCAGATTTCCCAATGGGAGTGGTTAGCGCATTGGTAATATTAGGCGAATGGTTGAGGAGAGTTCGGGAGATCAAATCCCGCCTCTTCCTTATATAAACCTTTTATCAACCACAACCCCGAAAACCCACATCGTTGCTTTAATATCGGCAATCGGCAACTGTGAACGGTGACTAAAATGGGCGATGGCACATATATCAGCCCGATTTCCGAGAGTTCGTTGATCCCCATATCGGCGGTCGAACTTATCACAATTAGCGGTCTGCACGATGGAGGTATCGGCGCTTTTATCAAAGATTTCACCGATATGCATATCGACGATAGTATAAATCGACGATTGGCGTGGCGAGATATCGGCGCCCTTATTGGAGTTTATGCCGACATATGACATATGCGATATATATATATATATATATATATATATATTATATATATATATATTATATATATATATATATATATATATATATTATATATATATATATTATTTATATATATGTATGTATATGTTATGTATATGTATATGTATACATATACATATAGATTATACATATATATCATATCATACTATATTATACATTATATATATATATATATGTACATGTATGTATGTATGTATGTATGTATGTATGTATGTATGTATGTATGTATGTATACATATACATATACATACATATACATACATATGAGTTTGCGGCAGTTGTGGAGGGTTCGGCGGGGTTTGTTGTTGCTGATCCCGAAACCATGTGTTTGGATGGTTTTATATAGTTATTTTAATAATTATTTAAACATTTCGTTATATGGTTATTTATTTAACCATTTCCCATGATTTTTGTCTCTTATGCCAATTTTTAGGAGGCAAATGAGAGAATGCCAAGTGTCAATGGTTGATGGGCTACCATGTGGGTCCCACTTGCTTACTAGGATGCCATGTGGCACACTGTGGGCCCCACTTCCTCCTATCATCTCAAACTTTGAGGAGCTCTATCTTTCGCATACGAGCTCGGTTTGACAATCCGTTCGCACCTCCATGATCAAGACGGCGAGGTATTTGATCTGGTCCTAGTTCGAGCATAATCCAAATACTTTGAATTTTAAGCCATCTTTGTCCTGTGTGTCTCTCTAGAGCCACCTGGATCAAAATAGATCTTGGTGTATGTGAACATGCCATCATTAGGCTCAAATTTATCAATGTAATGCTCTAGATAATTTTCGATGCTACACAACGAGCCTTCATTCCACTAATGAAAAGGTAGATGTGAAAGATGAACATCAACCATAGGTCCGTCAAAGGAATAGCAATCTCATAGTTGAAATCTAGGGTCCATTTGTTTAGATACATTCCTTTGGTGCCAAATAAGTATGGACCATTCCTAATGATGAGATCCCTATCTTGTTTGGCTTAAAATAGGAAGGTGTACAAAACCCCTACTACAAAAGTAGTGAGTTAGCTTACCTTTAATTAAAACCTACCAATTTCTCTAAACCTAGGTGATCGTTGATTAAAGGGTAGGCCAATTTCCTATAAACTAGACAATAAAACCATGTTAAGCTAAACCCAGAGCCACATGTTTGGAAATGGAGGCTCAAAGGGGAACTTCAAGAATATTGTCAAGTTTTATTATGAACTCAGAAGGTTGGGATTTCAAAACTTTCCCTAGGGGAAAGATGAGTGCTTCAAAATAAAGAACTTTGTTGTCTCGAGTTGTGGGGTGTGGTGGGGTGGCGCAACAACCCCCTCCAAGATTGTATTTCATGGTGTAACAACAAGAACCATATAGTGGTGGCCCTAGTAGTAGCAACAAACCCTCTTCTCTTCCTCAATCTCCTTATTAACGCTATCTACTAGAATTCTCATATCCCTTAATGTTCAAAGGTGATTGATATTGATAATTATTCACTTCCTCATGTTCCTTCTATTGCTAACAACATACAAGTATACTCATCTTGATCTACACATAAATTACCGAGATATGCCCATACCAAGTGTTAAGGTAAGATAGATCCACATAACTTTGTTGAGATGAATAACTCCAATAAATTATTATTGAAATCATCAACTTAAAGGAAACATATATTCTCAATCATTAACTTAAATTGTGACTTCAAATATACATTAAATAATTTGGATTAAGCTCTACAACATAGAGCAATTCAAAATTTTAGTGTCCATAGCTTGGGGGTTGGGTAGATTGTTTGTTTTTCTTTCCACCTAAGTTTAATTCTGAGAAGTGACATATTGATTTGTAGTGATAAGGTTAGAAATCCCTCGGGATAGAGATAAGTGGTAGCTGGTAAATTTAATCCCAAACCTAACTTAGATTACTCCAATAAACCTAAGGAGAAATCCGCATGCCTATAATCACGTCTGTGAGGTTGGTACAAGAGTCACCTTAGCTAGTTATTGAAGCACAAAGGTAGGTACACACAATTAAGAGGTGGGTGAGAGAGTTAGCTCACTTAGTTATGATAACATGCACTGAGTACAATCATCTTTGAGAAGTGTGAGATTCAAACAAGCATGGAGAAAAAGGAGAGGAAATATGATTAGAGAAATGTGTAGTTTTACAAAGAGGAAGAAGGAAATAATTACGGAGTTTTAGTGTGCTACAAGAGGCTACAACCATATTCTATGTTGAAAACTAGTTTTTAGAGCTTGAGTTTACGTTGAGGACTAGGCTAGTATGCTTATGAGGAGTCTTCATTGAAAATTATCCAAGATCCTATGTAAACATTGTTGTGAGCACTCCTATAATAACTAGATTTCCTAAAGCCCTCATTTGCGAAATTCCTGGGCATTTTTGTGTTGGAGCTTTGGAGGGGATGGAGATTGTCTAAGGAATACTTGTGCAGAGTGTAGAATTTCTCACTGTAGATCACCTAATAATGCAATATACTAAAGAAAAATACTTGATCTACTTCTACAAACAAACTTGCGAAAGCTTAATCGATTATGAGCAAGATCAAATAGAACGCGTATAACAGAGAATGAGAAATCAATCACACATGAACACAGAAGAATACTCTAGGGAAAGCCTCGGCTAAAAACCTCGATCTCTGTATTATAATACAAGTGGAAATATGTTTGGATTACACAAAGCTTTAGCTCACAAGCTATCTAGCTCAGCTCTCAGTACAATCCCTCAGTTACTCATAGATAGTCAAAGGCTTCTCACAAACCTTCTCCTCTGCCCTCCAAGCCTCCTATTTCCTTGCGCAGTTTCTCGTAGGGTCCAATTATGCCACTTGTGTGAATTGGCCTCATCACACACTCATCAAACTCAGAAATAACTGTGCAATCCTGAAGGAGATAATTCCTTCTGCATGGATGAGTTTCCTATATAGGAAAAATCCTCAAACTGATAGTACTTTGTCCCACCCTTTGATCTCAACTAGGTCTTTGACTGAACTGACATGCATGAGTTGTTTATGAGAAAATATTCAGTTATCTGAAGTGTAGTAGTTACATGCATGCATGCATTAACTAAATGAACTCACAATTAGTTCAACAAACTATTTGAACTAATCTTACTAGACTTAACTCAGTTAACTGAGCTAACTAATTACAACTCAAAGTACAACTCATCCTGATCTTCCTTAATCAAGGGATAACTTCTTCAATCAATGGAGAAACTATTGCATGTCTTCACATAGACTTCATGTTTGATTTTCTACGACTAATTAACTCAAGATGAATTAATTAATTATTTTACAAACAATTGCTAAGATCAAATTCGAATTTTAATCCTCAATTTTAGTTTAGGGACTAAATAAAATTGGAATCTATCCCGAAATACTATTTATAGCAATGCCATTTTTAGCATTTCCATTTTTTCATTTCTTGTTGCTATATCCAACACTGGTAACTAAGATGCTATTTATAGCATTTCTATATTTAACATTTTTTGTTGCCATTTTCAACACTCCCTCTCAGCAAGAAATGCATTCAACTCGAACCCGATCCTGAACCTTTGGAATGTTCTGCATGCAACACTTCTCCCAAGTGTTGTTGCTCCAACAACTCTAAAAAAAAAAAATTCTCCCAACTAACCTCCTTGTTGGGCTAGAAACATCCTCTGATGTTGAAGCTTCCTTTGTTGCTGACAAGTGCTCCCTCTGTGACCTCTGAGCTGCTACAACACTCCATGCATTTTGTACCATTGCACACCTCTTTGTGCCATCCTGCAGTGGTGCAACACTCTTGTGCCTCTCGCATTGTTGCAGCCTGCTAGCTCCGCATTACCTTGGGATTCCTGCACTATAGCTCGCTCTGTCGCTCCATCCGCATCTGTCTCTACCCACTTAGCCAGTCCTACTACTCCTCGACAGGGCTCCCGTAGCAAGGTCTAATCAAAGAGGTTGGGTACGTCAATGATCCTGCCCCTATTCTAGCCTTCTTGGGACTGTCACTCCACATCGCCCCACCTCCGACCTGGAGGTATGGATGCATGTGATCTCTCTACCCACTTGGCTCAAAATTTCCCCCTACTGGAGTTCTCTGCATGAGTGCATGCCTCCACTGAATCTCCTCTCGGATTCTCCAGTTGTGGCTACTCCACAACCTCCTGAAGTTACTTTACCAATTGTGGCTCCTCCATAATTATCTGTGACTTCTTCTGGCATTGCATGCTAAGAGGTAATGTACTCTCCCTCTCAACCACAAAGTCTCCATCAGTTTCCTTGCTCCTCAAGGCTTGGCATGCATCTTGAACCTCAAGAGCATACAGGTTCTTGACTCGTGAACCAATCTACTTCACCTGTCTCATGGTGATGTGTCGAAGGAAAACCTTTCCCTTACTGAAGACTACATCATAGCCTTTGTCTTCCAGCATTCTGATCGACACCAAATTTTTCCTCAGTCATGGTACATAATTGACATTGGTCAAGGTGATGCGAGCTCCATGCTCCCTCTGAAAAACAATTGTGCCTACACCTAAGACACTATACTTTTCATCATTACTCATTGCTATGAGTATCTGGAGATCTTTCTCCTCCAAGATATTGAACAACCTCTTGTCGTTGTTCGTGTGGAAGGAAGCTCCATTGTCAAGAAACCAACCACATCCCACCATGGATGAAACCATGCATGCGAAAAGGGTGAAATCCAACTCAAACTGTGAGGCCAATGCCTCACCTTTAGATCCTTCCTTGGATCCAATCTTGGATTTCTTCAGTGGACAATTTGTAGCAAAATGGCCCACCTCATGACAATGAAAGCATCACACTTTCGATTTGTCAAACTTCTTCCCACCATGGGAAGAACTCGATTTGGGATGAGAATCCTTCTCCTTCCCTTTCTTCACCTTACTCACTAAGGTGCAATTTTCTTCATCCCCCTTGGATGAAGAACCATCTCTGGTGCTTCTTCTTATCTCCTCTTGCATCATGTTCCGACCAAAGTCATTCCCAATATGGCAGTTTTTCTCTTCCATTTACCGAGTCTTAGTAGCTATGCCAGCTCTTAGGAAGACCGAGGAGTGCAAGACTCGCCATGTCATCATTGACTGTCGCGATCCCTACACTTCCAAGCTCATCCCTACAGGTGGTGAGCTTGTACATATATGTAGGGATCGTGTCGCCCTTTTCACACTTGATTTTCCGAAGCTTGTCTTTCAACGCTAGCGTCCTCTGATCATTGTTGTTTTGATATATATCTTTCAATGTTTTCCACATCGAAAATGGTGTCTCCTTCCCATGGAGGCTCAAGACAATGTGATCTTGAACTCCCTCCAAGAGAATTCTCCTTGCTCTAGCCACACATTTCTTCCATTTCGCCAGTTCTGTAGCATCAGCTGCTACCGGCTTGGGGACTTCTTGATCAATGAAGTCCTTTAGACCATTATCCTCTAATATTGCTTCCATGCGATCCTTCTAGGCTATATAATTCAAGATTCCATCAAGGGCATACTCGAGTCTTAAACCGTTGAACGCCATTGGTGAAATTGAGATGTGATAAGAACTCAATTCTATATTCAGGAACCTCAAACTTCGAACTTCTAACTTCTTGTATATTGTTCTTCGCTTTGATCACCTTTGCTCTGATACCATGTAGAAATTTCATTGTAGATTAAACTCATAATGCAATATACTAAAGCAAAATACTTGATCTACTTCTACAAGAAAACTTGCAGAAGCTTAATAGATTATGAGAAAGATCAAATAGAACACATATAACAGAGAATGAGAAACCAATCACACATGAACACAGAAGAATACTCTAGGGAAAGCCTCAGCTAAAAACCGCGATCTCTGTATTATCATACAAGTGGAAATATGTCCATATTACACAAAGCTTTAGCTCACAAGCTATCCAACTCTCAGTACAATCCCTCAACTACTCATAGACAATCAAAGGATCCTCACAAACATTCTCCTCTGCCCTCCAAGCCTCCTATTTCCTTGTGTAGTTTCCCTTGAACCAATGGCAATGGAAGCCAGCATGGAACGACAAGGACCTCGGTCAAAGTGCGCTGACCAAGGCCCATGGAGACTACGCAGGAGGTTAAAATAGCCCTTGGGGGCCCCGGATCGGGAAAAGGAGGTGGTTTTTGATGCGCGATTAGCTGGGGCCCATGGAGACTGCGCAGGAGGTCAAAATAGCCCCCTAGGGGCCCCAAATTACACATCGTTGGGTAAACAGCGCCAAGTGGGGGAAGCTCGAGCACTCGGATGCATGGCGAACTGGAGAACCGCGGGCAGAAAAGGCAAAAAGAGCTAAACATACAAGGCAGGACCCGCACTCTAGAAACCGACGGTATTGATCGGGGCACCCTCAAATGGTAAATGGTTTTGGATGGAAGCGGAGTGATCTCATACATCGATCGATGCATGGCAAGTAGAGGTGAGAAAAAACCGTTGTTGATCGCGCGTTATCGGTCGAGCAAGTCAACCACGCGGGACGTACGTATGGCGTCGGATCTGGAGGCCCCAGATCGGATGGCTAAGATCAAACCCGATGGAGGAAGCAGAATCGGTGAGGGAATACGCCGCGATTTGTAAGGATTTGGAATATGTTTGACTGCCACAGTGGAAGAAAGACTTCATCCACGACGTAATTGAATAAACGAACCGACGAAGCAGGCTGGCGCCATACATGTGGCCACTCCCTGAGTGTTCATGGTGACATCGAACAGGGAACTCCAAGCGCAACTGCAAAAGGTGAATCAACAGAGGTAGAAGAGGAACCGAACAGGTATTGGATCGAATGGCTTCAAAGCCATGTACAACGAAAGAAAGACATAGTGAAGTCGGAGAGACAAAGAAGGACCAGAATCCTGAGAGAAGGACAGAATACACAGAGAAAGAAGACAGTGAAGCAAAAGTAGAAAGAGGCAGAGGGTCGAGTTGACCAGCGAAAGCATCAAGCACCAGAGCTTGAGAGATTCAAGTCATCCCATAGAGGAATTTTTCCGGGCTGAGCACCATACTGGGCTCTAGCCACTGTAGACCAAAAGGTCACAGAGCTGGTAGGAAAAAGAAGAGTCTGTGTACTCCAGTGGCTTGGGAAATCCAAGAACCACCCTGCCAAGCAAATCTGCTTCAGGAAAACTCACATTAAGTCCCTGCATTGTAATTCTCTGCTTAAAAGACACAATAAAACAAGTCCACCACTGAAAGCTGGACCGAAGACGTAGCCCTAGAGAATAGGGTGAACTCCTTATTAAAATTCTTGTGTCTTTGTGTTTGCTTACTGTATTGCTCTGCTGTCTTTCCATTTAAATGTCTGTGTATTGGCAATCAGATCGATCTGTTGCTTCAATAACAAATAACACACACCAGCACATAGTCTGTAATACCTTTGTTTAATAAATCTTTAACTGATGTCACTCATAGGGTGAATATCAAATCAAGTGGTATCAGAGCTCTAGGCTATAAGGTTAGACAAGCTTATGTTAGTTTAGCTGTGAATGGTCACAAGATCAAAGCTCAAATTAGGAGAAGGAGAGTTGGTTGAAACTAATCCTGAAATTGGGAGAGTCTATTCTCGGAAGACAATGTCAGAGGAAGGTTCTATGGGGCCAGACCCTCAATTCATAGAGAGTTCCTGGCTATTAAGGGTCTTATGGTAGAAGAATGTATAGAGACTTTAGTAAAGCAAAGGATGAAGATTCATCAGGTTTTAACAAGATAAAGAAGGAGATGAGTCTTCTTCCTGACACTCAAAGGAAAGGGGAAAGAGGAAAGCTTTCTCACACCTCCTAATAGCCTTGTGCATAATAAGAAAGCATCTTTGATTAAGCTAGATGTTAAATTTGATTTGCCTATATATGATGGAGAGTTAAACGCTGAAAAGTTGGACAATTGGATTAGACAAATTGATGTGTATTGCAGAGTGAAAAATATCAACTCAGACAAGAGTAAAATTCAGCTGGCAAGCCTACGCCTAGGAGGCACTGCCTTGGTTTAGTGGGAAGGCAGAACCTAAGTTGACATAAATAAACATGGTAAGACCATCTCTGTCTAGATTGAATTTGTTTCTGCAATCAAAAAGCAGTTCTATGCATTGGCCTACATGCAACAAGCCATGATGAGTTGGAAAACTCTTTGGCAGTTGAAAGGGAAAAGTGTGCAAGGGTATACTCAAGAGTTCAGAAAGAGAGCCTTGATGTTGGGCATCCCATTAGACTCACCAGAGACCCTTTTGAAGTAGATTGGTGGTCTACACAGCTACATGAGGCATACCATCCTAATGTTTAATCCTACTAGTATAGATGAGGTATCTGTACAAGCTACTCATCTAGAAGCTAGAGGAAAGAATGGAAATCCAGAAGTTGGGGGACCATCCCAACCTACTGTAAGCAAGAGCAAGGAGAAAAGAAAGTAGAAGTGGAAATCAAGAAAGGCTAACACTGCACAAAAAGGCAAAGCCTCATGCACTTACTATAAAAAGGAGGGGCATGATGATGAGCATTGTTGGATTCTACATCCAGAGCTGAGACCTAAGAAGTCTGAGGGCAAGAAGAAGAAGACTGTTGCAGCTATTTAGAAAGATTTGGGGTCAGACTCGAGAGATGAAACAATCATTGCAGCCACAAGTATAAAAGGTAATAATTCTGAAGCGTCTACTAGTATTTCTACTCAAACTATTATTGATGAAGAACATGAGAGAAAAAGACATGAGCTTTTGCATATTCGAGTTATTTCCAAACATCAAAAGATTGATACTTTGTTTGATAGTGGCCCACAAGTAAATTTGATTTCTGAAGCAATTGTAAAGAAATTGGGATTAGCAATTACACCTCACAAGAAACCATACCCATTAGGATGGTTGAATGATAAAGCACAACTACAAGTGACTAGATAGTGCAAACTCAACTTTTCTTGGGTCAGCATTTGTAGATGAGGTTGAGTAGACATAATTCCTTTGGATATCTGTGGAATTGTTTTAGGAAGTCCTTACTTGTATGATAGAAAGGCTATTTTCTATAGAGCTGAGAACAAGTATCTACTTGTTAAAGATGGAATCAAATACTAAGAGCTCACAAGTTCAAGAATAATTATACTCTCATAAATTCTGGGCAGATGAAAAGAATGATAAATTCATGCAAACAATTCTTACTAATGGTTGTAAAGGAAAAGAAACTTGATAAAACCAATGTATTTGAGGGTCGTAATGCTCAGCAACAAGTTGATATAGAAAACATTGTTTCAGAATATGATGTCCTGTTTCAGGAACCTAAAGGTTTGCCACCCAAAAAGGAAATAGTACATGATATTATTTTGCAGCAAGATGTTCCATTGCCTAACATTGGGATGTACAGGTTATCTACTTTAGAGAATGCTGAAATCAAGAAGCAGGTCCAGGAGTTGCTCAAGAAAGGGTTCGTCAGACCTAGCACATCACCATGTGGGTCCAATCGTTTTGGTGAGAAAGAAAGATGGCTCGTGGAGAATGTGCATTGACTACCAAGCACTGAATAAGATAACAATAAAAAATCGTTATCCCCTTCCTCGCATAAACGATCTTTTCGATCAATTGAAGGAAGTTGTCTATTTCACCAAGCTGGATTTGCACAGTGGATACCATCAGGTTAGAGTTGCAGAGCAAGATGCATGGAACACTGCTTTCAAAACAAAGCAAGGATTGTATGATTGGCTAGTTATGCCTTTTGGCTTGACCAATGATCCTGCTACTTTCATGAGATTAATGAATGAAGTACTCAGGCCTTTTCTTGATGATTTTGTTATTGTGTATCTGGATGACATTCTGATTTTTAGTAAAACGTGGGAAGAACACTTAAAGCATGTTAAGCAGACATTAGATGTTTTGAAAAGAGACAAACTTTATGTTAAACTCTCAAAATGTGAATTTGGCAAAACATCTCTAAATTATTTGGGTCATCTAGTAGGGAATGGTGAATTGAAAATAGATCCCTCTAAAGTGGCAGTCACTGTAAACTGGCCTAAACCCAAGTATGCTACAGAAGTGAGAAGCTTCTTAGGAGCAGCACAATATTGGAGGAAGTTCATTTCTAATTTTTCCTCAATTGTAGCTCCCTTACATGCTTTGACAGGATTGAACAAGGTGTTTCAATGGGTAGGCAAACATCAGAAAGCCTTTGACACCTTGAAAGAAAAGATCTGTACAACACCTGTACTAGCACTGCCTGATCTACAAAGATCGTTTGAAATCCAAATAGATGCCAGTGACTACGCCATGGGAGCAGTGTTGACACAGCACGGTAAACCCATATGTTATCATTCTGAGACTTTTAATCCTGCAGTAGTTAACTATCCTACATATGATAAAGAATTGTATGCATTAGTTCAAAGTGTGAAAAAGTGGAAACATTACTTAATGGGCAAAGAGACAATAATACATATTGATCAACAACCACTTCAATATCTACACTCCCAAACTAAGTTGCAACAATCAAGACATTACAGATGGATGGGTTTTCTACAATAGTTTCATCTAGTCATCAGATATAAAAAGGGTGTACATAACAAGGTTGTAGACATGTTATATAGACCCATTATAAATGCATCTGCCATACTTAAGCATAATTATGTGCTACTTGAAAGCTACATAGAACAATATGCTCATGATATGGATTTTAAAGATGTATATGTAACTTTGATTCAAGGCAAAAAGGTAGAAGAATTGGACTATCATGTGAAGGACCAACTCCTATACCATTGTGGGAAACTCTGCATTCCACAAACAGAGAGAGTAAAGATAATTAGAGAGGCACACACTTCTCTGATATCAAGTCACTTTGGGGTAAGTAAAACAGTTGCACAACTGCAAAGATTTTGTTATTGGCAAAAAATGAATGAGACAATTTCTAGATATGTAAGAGGGTGTACTATGTGTGCAAAGAGCAAGCCCAACAATAGAAAACTAGGCTTGTACACTCCTTTACCAGTTCCTTCTAACCCTTGGGAAAGTGTTTCCATGGATTTTGTTGGAGTACTGCCTAAATCTGGGAAAGGTCATGATTATCTATATGTGGTTGTGGATAGGTTTAGTAAAATGTGTATTTTGATACCTTGTAATAAACATATTACAACTGAACAAACTGCAAAATTGTTCTTTGAACATGTATGGGTTCATTTTGGATTACCCACTTCTAT
>APFE030659424.1:73626-103429 GCA_000404065.3 Pinus taeda
CCTAAGCTTTGGGATGAACATTTGTGTTATGTGCAACATGCTTCAATAGAGCAAAACACTCTTCTACACAGAGATCTCTTTTTGAGACCTGTTTTGGTTTCATACCAAGGTCTCCTTTGGATTTTGTCTTTGGTAAAGATACCACAGTTGATGGATACAGTGATGTGAACAAGGCAACTAGGTTCATTGAACAGATCCAGGAGATCCACCAGGCAGTACAGGAACAACTGGAAAAGAGCCAAGCCAAATATAAGGCTAGGCATGACAAGCATTGGATGGAGCATAGTTTTCAAGTTGGAGACCAGTCTGGTTGTAGATCAACAAAGACAGGATGCAAGGTGAAGGTAAAAAGCTAAAGCCTATCAGGTATGGAACTTTTAAGATACTTGAGAAGATTGGTGAAAATGCTTTTCGCCTTGATCTACTAGCTTACATGCACATCTACTCAGTCGTAAATGCAGATTGCTTGAGATTGTTTGAACCTTCAATGATTGAGGATCCTGAAGAGCAAAGTCAATTTCCTTCTATTGATGACCTGCTACTTGAATATCTTCATGAATTGCAGGAAGACACAGTCTTGGATAGGAAGGTGAGGACGACATGCAGAGGAGATGTTGAGTACCTCAGAATTGGACTTAAAGGTTCGAAGCTGAGCATTGCAAAGTGGATTGAGATTGGACAAGTGACAAAGCAATACCCTCACTTAGTCGATGCTTGAAAGAAAACCAACTTTTGGTGGTCCAAAAGCTTTTTCAGTGGGAAGGCCGTGATCTGAATTGGATCCATAAAAGACTGTCAAAGAACCATGACTGTATAGGTTGCGACAAATCTCTAAAAGAATCCAGAATCATGATAAAAAAACACCCTTGAACCAGTGGCAATGGCAGCCAACATGGAACGACGAGGACCTCAGTCAAAGCGGGCTGACCATGGCCCATGGAAACTCCACAGGAGGTCAAAATAGCCGTTGGGGGCCCCGGATCGGGAAAAGGAGTTGGTTTTTGATGCGCGATTAGCGCTAATCGCGCATCGCTGGGAAAACAGGGCCAAAGTGGGGGAAGCCCGAGCACTCGGACACATGGCGAATCGGAAAACCGCGGGCGGAAAAGGAAAAAAGTGCTAAACATACAAGGCAGGACCCGCGCTCTAGAAATCGGTTGTATTGATCAGGGCGCCCTCAAACGATAAACGATTTTGGATGGAAGTGGAGCGATACCATACATCGATCGACATGTGGCAGGTGGAGGTGAGAAAAAACCATCGTTGATCGCACGTTATCGATCGAGCAAGTCAACCGCGTGGGAAGTGCATATGGCGTCAAATCTGGAGGCCCCAGATTGGACAACTGAGATCAAACCCGATGGAGGAAGCGGAATCGACGAGGGAATACGCCACAATTTGTAAGGATTTAGAATATGTTTGACTGCCAAAGTGGAAGAAAGACTTCATCCACGACGTAACTAAAGAAATGAACCGACGAAGCAGGCTGGCGTTGTTTAGAGGAGGACAAGTGGCCACTCCCTGAGTGTTCATGTTGATGCCGAATAGAACTCCAAGCGTAGCTACAGAAGGTGAATCGACAGAGGCGGAAGAGGAACCGAACATGCATTAGATCGAATGGCTTCAAAGCCATGTACAACGAAAGAAAGAACAATGAAGTCGGAGAGACGAAGAAGGACCAGAATCCCGAGGGGAGGACGGAATACACAGAGAAAGAAAACAATGAAGCAAAAGCAGAAAGAGACAGAGAGTTGAGCTAACCAATGGCAGCATCGAGCACCAGAGATTGAGAGATTCAAGCCATCCCATAGAGGAACCTGTCTGGGCTGAGCACCATATTGGGCTCTAGCCACTATAGACCAAAAGGTCACAGAGCTGGTAGGAAGAAGAAGAGTCTGTGTACTCCAGTGGCTTGGGGAATCCAAGAACCACCCTACCAAGCAAACCTGCTTTAGGAGAACTCACATTGAGTCCCTGCATTATAATTCTCTGCTTAAAAGAAATAACAAAACAAGGCCACCACTGAAAACTGGACTAGAGACATAGCCCTGGAGAATAGGGTGAACTCCTTATTAAAATTCTTGTGTCTTTGTGTTTGCTTACTGTATTTCTCTATTGTCTTTCCATTTAAATGTCTATGTATTGGCAATCTGATCGATCCATTGCTTCAATAACACAGAACACACACCAACACATGAGTCTGTAATACCTTTGTTTAATGAATCTTTAACTGATGTCACTCATAGGGTGAATATCAGATCAACAGTAGTTACATGCATGCATGCATTAACTAACTGAACTCACAATTAGTTCAACAAAATATTTGAACTAATCTAACTAGACTTAACTCAGTTCACTGAGCTAACTAATTACAACTCAAAGTACAACTCATCCTGATCTCCTTTAATCAAGGGATAACTTCCTCAATCAATGGAGAAACTGTTGCATGTCTTCACATAGACTTCATGTTTGATTTTATACTACTAATTAACTCAAGATGAATTAATTAATTATTTTAAAAATCGCTGCTAAGATCAAATTCGAGTTTTAATTCTCAATTTTAGTTTAGGGACTAACTAAAATTGGAATCTATCCCAAAATACTATTTATAGCAATGCTATTTTTAACATTTCCATTTTTTCATTCCTTGTTGCTATATCCAACACTGGTACCTGAGATGCTATTTATAGCATTTCTATTTTTCACATTTCTTGTTGCCATTTTCAACATAGAGAAGGAAATTTCATCCCTTGGGTTGTGCACACTAATGGGGAATGGAGTTGGGTTTTTGGAATTGTTTCAGGAGTCATGTCACTGTGCTTTTATTGGTTATTGGGTTGTGTGAGTGGATTTTAGACACCATAGGAGCTTGCTCAAATTTGTGGAATCATAGCCCTAGCTCATGGGTGATTTGTTGTTGAGAAAATTAGAGCAACATAGTCTATGGTTGGGTGGAACATCCAACACCTGCAACCAATTATGTAAATGTCATAAAAATAACTATTTTCTCACTTTTAATTTTATAGTTTTAATGTAATGATAAAATGCTTGAATATTGTGTTTAATTCATGAGTTATGTATTTAAATGCTGGTGTGCATGTTTAATTAATTTGCATTCACTTTTTAACAATTATGTTATCTACATGCATATATGTGTTACGTTGCACATTTTTCTTCTTTTTTGATTGGTATCAGAACAATTTAATAGTATTGTGGTCCAATAAGGCAAATGGGTATGTTACATTTCTTTATTATGAGATATATATCGATGTTTCACCCATTCCTCGAGGGCTAGTTTAACAAATTTGAGTTTATGCTCCCATACCTAGATTGGAGATGCAATTATCCATTTGTTCCATTGAATCTAAAAGGAAGAGGCCCAAAGTTTGGGGTTTCAAGGACTTGGGGAGAAATTGGTTTATGATTAGAAATGGCCAATGGGGTGACCCTAGAAGATATAACATTTTCATGCAACAAAAGATTACTCTGAATGAGGAATCTCTCCATCCTTGCTATGATGTGGCCTAGTTCAAGTGTCTTATTGATCCAAGTATATTTTCCTTTCAATTATTTGACATCCACTGAGTCTCAATCCATCATAAGATCTTTTTTTCTTTTCTTTTTTTCACAATGGGCCTCCAACTATGCTTCCTCCTTTTTATTTACCATTTAAAATCACATTGAAGTCCCCAATAATGATGTTATTTTGAAAAAAATTAGTCTTTTAGAACTCCAAGAGAGAACCAACAACATTCTTTTTTCTTTGTAAGTTGCAGGCATATAAACATTAAAAATGTTGTGATGCTTACCTGATTACTAATGGTGATACAAATTAAAATCCAATATCGAGTTTGATGTGAAAATTCGTGAAAAATTCCAAGCAGATAGTTGAGTATCCCAAAGGGTGCTTATGCCTCCTGAATCTCATTTGGAACTAGCCATTGTTCTTGATTCTCTTCTTTTCCAATGCATTTTACATACTCCCAACATTTTTTATGCCTCTAACTTAGTTTCCTCCATGGAAAATGGATGGTTTTTCAAATTTTAATAAATATCTCATTACTTCTTCTTTTAATAAGCTACCCAAACCTCTACAATTCAAGGAAACCAAATCCATTGCCTAATAGAGGAGGGTTTGTGACTTCCACTATGTGATGGAGCATTAATTCTAAGACTCTTTGCACTTTGGGATCCAACCCCTAAAGATTTTACTATTGTTGTCTAAATACCCATATTTTTCTTCTTTGTTTATTGCTTCTTCCCTTTTTTTCTTTTAGTTTGCTTCTTGCCTTCTTGCTTTCCTTCTTCGAAAGTCTTTCCTATATTTTGTCCTCCTCTTTGTTTTCTTCTTCTAACTATTATTCTATTTTTTTTAAGATACCTTATGGGTACCATTGTTCATTTGGAACATGGTTAATTTCTTTTTGCTTGTCCAAAGTAGTACCTTCATTAGTTGTAAGCAGTGTAACTTCCTAAGCTTTTATTGTCGTTGCTACAACACCCTCCAAAATTTCGCTACATTTGAATTTTGGATCCTACTATCATTGAGTCAGTTCGATCAACAAATGTTGTTTCATGTTATTCTATGTGTTTCAAGTGTCTTTGAATGGTCTCAAGTGTTGCCGCATTGATCAGAACATATTTTGGTGCATTTCATGGTCATAACATCTTTGTTGTCATAAAAAAACACTTTTTGGTCGCAGTCGCACACATTACACTCGTTGCACTTGGAGAATGTGTATAAAGTGGCGTTTTGACGTATATTCATCATTTTTCAAGTTAGTCTAATATTTTTTGATGAGTTGGTATGTTTCATACATGGTTCTATGTCTAAACTCATCTTGTTCGCCCCTCGCCTCATATTCCCGACTTAGACAAATTTTCGGTTTTCAAAAAAAACCCCTTAAGGCCAAGAGTGCATGAGTGCACTCTGAAGCCTTGATGGGGGATCCTTAGTTGTTTGGAAGTTCACCATGAACCCTCTAGGGGCGCAAGTCACACTCCTTAACCCTCTTCCCCCTTCCTTACTCTGAATTGTGCACTCTTAGAGACCAAGTCTTCCTTGAGCGTACTCCTTCGACTCTAAGAAGTGTGCCCTCCTTGAGTGCATGAGCGGACCCTAAAGGCCTGAAACCTACACTCTTCAGCCTTTAGAAGTGGGCCATGTGCCCTCCATTTCTCCCTTGAGCACACAACACACTTAGGAAGCTCGAAGCCTTCCCCTTCATCCTTCAGATTTGCGCCATGCTCCCTGCCTTGACTGTCCCCTTCTTTTGAGCACATGAGCACATGCTGAAGCCTCAAAGCCTTCCCTCTTCATCCCTTCATCCTTTTAAAGTGAGCCCATGCATCCTGAAGCCCCTTTTATCCCTCTTGAGCACACCAGAAAGGCATGAATAGAAAATATGCATGAAACATAGTATAATAGGAGACTTTCAAGCTAAAGGTTGCTCATCATGAGTGATTTGTAGATACATGTATTTCAAAAACATCATGGCAAGCACACATGAGGAAGATCAGACAGGGAGAACAAATAAAGGAATCTCAGAACAATGAAGAACACGCTTGAATCTTGATGATCAAAGCACCCTAAAGTCTCCATTTGATCAAAGACCCTCTGGAGGTAGAGGACATCAACAATTGAAGTTGCATAAATAATGAAGATGCAATTGACAACCATGTCACCACTGGAGAAAGTCTATGTCATCAATCACTATTAGTCCCAATCACTACATGTCAAGTCTCATCACACGATGATGTGGAAGTCATGATGTACTATTGTAATCATTCTAAAGACAAATAATTGGAAGACCAAGAGTCATGTATGAACTAAAGAGTCATGGAAGTCCAAAAGACATGTAATATCAAAAGCCACATGTAATTCCAAAAGTTATTTGGAATTCCAAAGGTTGTGGAGTCCAAAGGTCACTAGAAGTTAGAAAGTCAAAAGTCATGAGGATGTGAAAGGTCATGCCTCAAGTTATAACTACATCCTCATTTCTCATGTAAGCAGCTTTTAACCTTGGATTCTCCCACAAGGCATTAGAGAGACAAAGTTAGTACTTTTGGGGAGCAAGTAGTGGCTCTAACGCTCCACTATTGGAGCTTGTGGTGTTCATTGTATTTATGTATCTTGGGACTTTTCATTAATATTGAAGCCTTCCAGGCCAACACGTTTTCACACATGGATTGTGAATGTTTCTAAGACTATTATAGGAATGTTAATGGTTCATGTTTGCTTTCATTAGTATTGGAGTAATTGAACTATTTCGATGACTTTAGTGATTCTTGTTGGGAATGTGTTGTTATGTTTATAATGATTGTCGCATCCTTGTGAACTATTTGGCTTGATGTCAGACGATCCTTTCTCTTTCATGTGTGTCTCCATTAGGATAGTACTATCACTTCTCTCTTAGAGGCTCACTTCATTTTCCACTCTGCAATAAGAGAACCTTGATACATCTGCAATCAAACATTCACAAGGCACACTAGCTTGCTCATTCAAAAGGACATTTTCACTTCTCTCTCGTGCTGACCGCTAAAGCTAAGGCATATCTTTAAGTAAATGACAACCGAGCCGTATTTTGGATGGGACTCGTACACCAAACGGTGGGAGGTCTAGTTGGGACCTTATATCGAGGAGATCCTCTGTATGTTGGCGATATCTAGTACTGTCAACAACTTTAAAGTGAATAGGAAATTTAGAAGGGAATATTGAAGTGGGGGTTGTAATATATTGTGATGAATTTAGTAAACTAAATTGGATCTTCTTGGGAAAGGCCTTCAAACTTGGTGGTTGGTGAGCTTGTGCTTCCTCCCTTAATACAACCTAGAGGCCAAGCTAAACTTCCACAATTTCGACTTAAAATATTTTCTAGGCAAGGCCTAAGCTTCTTGAGATTGAAGAGTCAATTGCTTTGATTCGAAGGAGGTTGAATGCCTCAAGGTTAATGGGGTTGAATTTAAAATTCTTACAATTACTAGGTGTTCGAAGCTCATATTTTTTTGACAACTTGCTATTTTTCTTCCTTTTTTCTAGTAGGTTGGGATGGAGGGAGTATTTTATTGCAATCCTTTACAAACTGTTTATATTTGTTACAAGTATTGCATTTAAAGGGAAATTGCTTATAGCCCAATGGCTGAACATGCTTCCAATTATCGAGATTTAAGAGGATTTTTTTGGAAGTCTTTTATTTTAGATCTAAATCCACGAAGATCTTGGTGTATGTGAACATGCCATCCTTGGGTTCAAATTTATCACTGTAATTTCCTAGAGAATTTTCAATGGTACATAATGAGTCTTCATTTCACTGATGAAAAGGTAGATGCAGAAGATGAACCACGACTAGGACTGTCAAAGGAACATCAATCTCATGGTTGAAAATATAGGGTCCATTTTCTCATATACATTCCTTTGGTGCCAAAGAAGTATGAACCATTCCTAATGATGAGATCCCTATCTTATTTGGCTTGGAAGAGGAAGGTGTAAAAACCCCTACTACAAAGCAACGAGTTAGCTTACCTTTAATTAAAACCTATCCATTTCTCTAAACTGAGGTGGCTATTGATCAAAGGGCAGGCCAATTTCCTATAAACTAGACAATCAAACCATGTTAAGCAAGAGCAAGAGCCACATGTATGTAAATGGAGGCTCAAAGGGGAACCTCAAGAATATTGTCAAGTTTTATTATGAATTGAGAAGGTTGTGATTTCAAAACTTTCCCTAGGGCAAATATGAGTGCTTCAAAATAAAGAACTTCATTGTCTAGAGTTGTGGGGTGTGGTGGGGTGGCGCGATAACCCCCTGTAGGATTAGATTCCACAATGCAACAACAAGAACCCTATAGTGGTACCCAAGTAGTAGCAACAAACCCTCTTCTCTTGCTTAATCTCCTTATTAACACTACCTACTAGCATCTCATATCCCTCAATTTTCAAAGATGATTGCTATTGCTATTTGTTCATCTCCTCATGCTCCTTCTATTACTAACAATATACAAGTACAATAATCTTGATCTACACCTAAATTATTGAGATATGTCCATAGCAAGTGTTAAGATAAAATAAATCCACTTAACTTTGTTGAGATGAATAACTCCAATCACTTTTTATTAAAATCATTAACTTATAAAAAACATATCATCTCGATCATTAATTTAAACTATGACTTCAAATATACATTAAATAATTTTGACTAAGCTCTACAACATAGAGCACCTCAAATTTGTTTGTTTTCCTTTCCACTTATATTTAATAATTCTTAAAGTTGATTTGTCATGCTAGAGCTCAGAGTCCCTGAGAATATAGATAAGTGGTAGCAGATAAATTTAATCCCAAACCTAACTTAGATTTCTCCAGTAAATTACCCATTCCCTTACTTTTTCTTTAAGGACCAAAAAGGCAAAACAACAGCATAAAAGGCTCAATCAAGCTTTTCTGAAAGAACCCTCAATCCTGGAAATCACATCACATAAACCAATCAAGCTTTTTTGAAAGAACCCTCAATCCTGGAAATCACGTCACATAAACCACTCAAAATTCAAATACGCCCATTCTTGTCCAAAACAACCATCAAAACGGCCCAGTTAATCATATCAAGCAACACTCTTCACTCTTGTTCGATGGACTTCGGGCTCTGCCAAATCCTGCATTGACATGAAAGGTTTGGAAGTTTTTATCCATTTTACAATTTATTAGTTTTTAATCATCCGCAAAAACGCAGAGGCGCCTCATGAGCCATAACTACTTTTTTGAATTATATACAGCATCTCTGAAGCTTTTTGAAACCCAACTTCACAGTCGCAGTGAAAATGGAGGACTACGAAGAAAATCGTTTGGAAAAATTCATTGTAGGGTCTTTGCCCACAATTGCGTACATTCCGGATTTCATCACAGAGGCTGAACAAAACCATCTATTGCAGCAGGTTCAATGCTCTTTTTTTTCTCCTTTGTTTCCTAGCATTTCAGAAACTAAAAATTGGTGTTGAATTCGTTGCAACTTGTTTGTTTGTAAAACAGTAAACACCATTTCCGTATCATACAACTTGGTAAACTGAATTGTTTCATGAATTCTCAGATAAATTCAGCTCCGATGTCAAAGTGGAAATCCTTGAAAAACCGGAGGCTCCAAAACTGGGGTAGGAGTGTTATTACTGTTTTTTATAGTTTTTGTTTTGAGCTTTCTCAGGCATTGTAGCAGATATTTAGGGCATTTAGATCAATGCACGTTAAATTCCACATAGCCTGTCACAGGAACTGTGGATTTTAATAATGCCAAAATATGCCTGAAGAGTAATTTATAAGAAAATGCCATTGGGTGCTTATCGATGTTTGTTTTGCCTATAAATTGCACTGCGATAGTAGTCTACTTAGTCCTTTTGTATTTATATAGTATGATCAAGGATTTATGCCATTAGCTTCCTTAGTTCATTGCTTTTCAGTTGTTAATTGATGCTGAAAAGAATCGCTATTGGTGTCGCATGATGGTGTTGGTCTACAGGAGGTGTGGTGCATGAGAAGGGTCTTCTGCCTCAAGCCTGTAAGTATAAACTTTCTGTAATAGAAAGTGTTAAAGTTATTAAAAAGACTTTATGTGATAACAATTTATTTGAGGCGAATTCTAAGAGTTGGCTTCGATTAACAATGGTGGTTACTGTCACTGGAAATATAAAAACAGAAAAAACAGGGATAAGTGAAGCGTACTGATTTGTTCTATAAAGGCCACATAATGGTTTATTATTTGTTATAGAGACACAGTCAACTTATCTCCATGTTTTAAGCAGTTAGTTAGCATTATTGAGTGGGTCATTCGGCTATAAATAATAAAGCAAAACAGTCAGACATCATAAGTGTCTTTTGGCCAATCTCCTCATTAGCTTCTTTTCTCAGCTAATTGTCATTTGTAGACTGTATCATTTGGTATCAGAGTTGGTTTGCTTTCTGGCCTCGGGTCTAGCCCTTTCTCGAGGGATATTGCCCTTGCTAGATCTCTTACAAGTCTGGCAAGAGAAGGCACTCATGATCTCATATAGGGTAAATGCAAGTCCTCAACCTCCATAACGATATATTTTTCCCTTTTTTCCCAATCCTGTCAGTGTTCCATTTGTGACTCTTGCAGACTCTCCTTCCATATTCTCAGGGCAATCATCCTCTTTTTTGTGACTGCCAACTCTAGACCTCCACAACGTTAGCAGTGTTGTACTATTGATTGGTCCAGTCCATCCATCCCTGGCACACCAAGGAAAAGCCTGCCATTTCTGAACAGGCTTCCAACAATCCTAGCGTGGATACAACTCTCCCATGTACAATTTCTTCGAATACTTTGCCTACTTTGTCTTGATGAACAACCACCCAACACCTCCTTTGCAATAATCCCATCTTCACCAAACACTTGCATTATGTTTCCCAAGTTCTTTGAGGCAATGGATGGAAAAATAGTGGATCCTTGGATATGCTTTATGGAGATCTTCTTCTGCAGCGGACATTATTGTTGGAAATAGTACCAAGGAGAGGTTTTGGTGACATTAATGACTTTTGTTTTGGTGACATTTACGAGTTATATTAATGTTATGGGTGGAAAATGTACTTAAAAGTGTTGTACCATGTACTTTTTCTAATATTAAAATCACTTATACTTTATAAAGTGAATTTATGTGTAAAGTATTAAGTGTACTTTTCTAATAGTAAAGTGAAGTGAAAAATCACTTTGTGAGAAAAATAGAAAAATGTAAATGTACTAGGAGGCTTTTAAGTAATGGGGCCAACTTGTGAGGGGGGTCAATTGGTTGAGTTAATCTCAACCACACATCTTGAGATTTGAAGATCAATTCTCATCCATTGGATCTTAGGTTTAGGGATTCAATCTTTCTAAGAGACAAAAGGAGAAAATGGAGGCTTATTCTTCACTTTACACTTGTGAGAGCATGAGGAGAAAAGCAGATGAGAAACTTCAAGGAGAGGAAGAAATTGCAGCCAAGGAGGGAGCACAAATTCCAAGGCATTGATTGTACATGCAACACGAAAATCGAGGAGCAGTGGCACGATTTTCTAGGAGAGGGGCTGCATGAATTTTGAGGAGATTGGCAGTGCAGAAATCGAGGCAGCAGGCTCGAAAACCAAGGAGCAGACCAGCACACAGTTTGAGGAGGAATAACAACAATCTGTCCCAAAATTCGAGGCACGAATTTCAGGACTGTAACCTACAAGCAGCGCGTTTTTCGAGGCAGATTTCAACAACAGTTTGACACAAATTTCGAGGAGGTACAGTCAGCCATGTGCACAAAATTTGATGCACCTTCTAGCAGAGAAATTGAGGCTGATTCTGGACACGTTTTCCTAGGAGCTGCGCTGTGAGAAAATGTAGAAATTTTGGGTTTGAAAATTTCCTGAAAAATCTAAATTGTTCAGTGGGCACAAATTTCTAGAAATTGCATTTAATGCTTGAGCTGAAGGAAGATAAGTACTATGTTTAATTTTATATGTTTAGACTAATTTTTCAAGCAATAAAATTCTCCTTTGAAGACCGGTTTTCCCCAAGAGGCTGTGGGGTTTTTCCGGGGTCACCTTGACCAAAAATAAGTGGCTAGCATGCTTGAATGCTTGCTTAAATTTTGTAATAATTTCAGCGGATAGGAAAAGTGAAAAAATAGTAGAAGTACTCGTTGAATGTTTACAATTAATGCATTCTGAAATTTATATCAGCGTGACAAAACATGTGGGTTGGGCCAAATAAACACATGCAAACTTGTAAAAGGGTGCAGATCATTAATTTTTTACATGGTATCAGAGCAAAGTTGAGTTAAGTTAAGGCTCAAATCTCAAATTTCAGTCAGCGGATAAAGAGGGCAGCAAGCTCCAAAGTCTTTAAACAGTGAGCCATACCTTTGAAACTTTTCCAGAAACCCAAAGACTTCAATAGTTAAGAGGGAGAGAGGTTCTAGCTTCTAGATTTGCTTCATTTTATTGGTTGTGGGGTCATGACTACTGGGTTGAGAGTAGAGGACAGATTGATGGGGGCTGAAAATTTTGGCCCATGGAAGGAGAGGATCATGCTTTTACTGGAGGAGGTGGAAGTGTGGGATGATGTTGAAGCAGTTGTGCAAGCACCCACTGATCTAGCTTAGTTGGTCGAGTTCAACAAGAAGAATGCGAAGGCAAAGAGGATCCTTCTAGATGCCATCAAGGTCCATTTATTCCCTCATGTTTTTGGGATGAGATATGCATATCAAATGTGGGAGTCCTTGATCTCTTTGCACTAGAGTTCTAATGAAAATAGGAAGATGGTGTTGAGACAAAAACTACGCAACACCAAGATGACCAAGACCGACAGTGTGTCATCTTTCCTCACAAGAGTCTCACAAGTGAAGGATGAGTCAGCTGCTATTGGAGATATTGTTCTAGAGGTGCAGCTGGTTCGGATTCGTATTGCTTTAGAGGGGTTCACTGAGAAGTGGGATAGTTTTATCCACAGCTTGATGGCCAGAGAACACTATCTTGGTTGGAGGATGTGGGACGATTTCCTCCAGAAGGAGACCGGGAGGAGTATGAAAGGTGGCAACAAGAATGGTGGGGGAGGTGAAGAGGAGAACGTTACTCTTGTGGCAAAGGGAAAGAAGGAAAAGAAGATCAAGAAGGGGTCTTCTAGTGGAGCAAAGCAGGATAAGGGGAAGCAAAAGGCTAAGGAGAAGGACATGAGCAAAGTGAAATGCTTTGCTTGTGAGAAGATGGGCCACTATGATGTTCAGTGTCCCAATAAGAAGGGTAAGAAGAAACAAGGAGTTGCAACTTCAACAATGTGGATGATTTTGCGCTATGTTTGATTAAGAGTGTGCTTTGGTGGTGAGTTTAGCCACTCATGTCACTTCTTCCTATGCATGGTTCATAGATAGTGGAGCATCCTGCCATATGACCAGAGTTAGAGAGCACTTCACAAGCCTTTTGGAGGATGACATTGACTTGGAGGTTGTGCTTGGCGACAACTCCAAAGTCAAGGCGACAGGTATGGGGACAGTTTCATTTCAGAGGGAGTCATCACCTCCTTTGAAAGTGACAGATGTTCTTTATGTTCCAAGTTGAAGAAGAGTTTGATATCAGTTTCTAGCGTGGAGGACAAGGGGTATGAAGTGATGTTCCGGAAGGGACAAGTGTTAATATATCCTAGAGCATCCAATATCGAGTCTGATTGTGTGATTGGAGCTCACAATGGGAGACTATACAAACTCATGTTTCAGCGTCTTCGAGATATGGTAGCGCAAACCAGTAACAATGATTTATGTGAGCTGTGGTACAGAAGAATGGCCCACTTGCACCGTGGAGCGTTTAGGATGTTGAAGGAGATGATTACCAGGTTGCCACATTTCAACACTGAGCATCATGATGTGTGCTGGGGGTGTGCTTTGGGAAAGTACACAAAGTCACCTTTCCAGAGCAGTGACAGTAAAGTTGCAGGTATCCTTGATTTGATTCATTCTGATGTATGTGGTCCTATGTCCCATGTCTCATTGAGTGGATATGAGTACTATGTGACATTCATTAATGACCACTCCAGGAGGACTTGGATTTATTTCTTGAAGACCAAGGATGAGGTCTTCCGGTAATTCCAAGAGTTTAAGGCTCTTGTGGAGAAGCAGACAGGGAGGAAGATCAAGGTGTTGAGATCAGACAATGGGGGTGGGTATACTTTAGCAGAGATGAGAGATTTTTGTGGGAGTGTTGGCATCAAGAGGGAGCTCATTGTCTTATAACCCTCAACAGAATGGGGTGGCAAAGAGGAAGAACAAGACCATTGTGGGTACAACTAGAGCGATGCTGCATGATCAAACTTTACCTTTCTTCTTGTGGATCGAGACGTATAACGCTGTTGCTTATTTGAAGAACAAGAACCCACACAGAGTCTTGGGGAGCAAGACTCCCGAGGAGATATATACCGGCAAGAAGTCGGAAGTTGGGCACATCAAGATATTTGGGTGCCTTACATATTCACACGTCCCTGAGGAGAAGATGACGAAGCTGGAACCCACAACAGAGAGGGGTATCCTAATGGGCTACAACGAGATCAACAGAGCCTATTGTATATATCTTCATGCATAGAGGAAGATTGGCCTAAGGAGGGATGTGACATTTGAGGAGGAGAGGAGGTCACACCACAGGTTTCAGGTACTCCTATGGTTACCAAATGGAAGAAGCTGCATGATGTTGATTCTGAGTTGGTGGATCCCACTTTGTATCGTTAGCTGATCGGTTCATTGCTGTATCTGGTCAACACTAGACCAAATATTTATTTTGCAGTCAACTCATTGAGTCAATTTATGATGGAGCCCAAGAGAGTACACTGGGTGGTTGCAAAACATGTGTCGAGGTACTTACAGGGCACAGTGGATTATTGGTTGGACTATGTCAGATGTGATGGGGTCAGATTGATTGGTTGCACAAACTTAGATAGGATGGCAGTGTCAGTGACCTGAAGGGCGCTTCCAGATGTTGTTTCTCATTGGGCTCGACAGTTGTGTCATGCTTCAGTAGGAAACAAAAGTTAGTGGCATTGAGTAATGCATAGACAAAGTACATGGCAACTAGTTAGGCAGGGTGCGAGGCATTATGGCTTCGCAAGATGCTTCATGCTGAGACCAACTACAATTTATTGTGACAATTAGAGTTGTATTAAACTCTCTGAGAATCCAGTATTTCATGATCAGTCAAAGCATATAGATATCAGATACCACTTCATCAGAGATTGGGTTCAGCGAGGGGCAGTGAATCTTGAGTATATATCCACTGATGAGCAGAGTAGCAAACATTCTCACCAAGTCTTTGCCAAGAGGCAAGCATGTTTTCTTCAGAGACAAATGGGAGTGGTGAGCAACACCTTCCTCGGTAAGAGGGAGTGTTGGAAATAATACCAAGGAGAGGTGTTACTAGGCATTTATTCGTTTTGGCCTAGTAGACATATTAATGACTTTTGTCTTAGTGATATTTATGAGTTATATTAACGTCATGTGTGGAAAAGTTACTTAAAAGTGTTGTTCCCTGTATTTTTTCTAATATTAAAGTCACTTGTACTTTATAAAGTGACTTTATGTGTAAAGTACTAAGTGTACTTTTCTATAATTAAAGTGAGGTTAAAAATCACTTTATGAGAAAAATAGAAAAAGGTACACAACTTGAAAAAGGTACTAGGAGGCTTTTAAGTAATGGTGCCAATGTGTGAGGGGGGTCAATTGGGAGAGTTAATCTCAACCACACATTTTGAGGTTTGGAGATTAAATCTCATGTGAGAAATTGTAGCCAAGGAGGGAGCACGAATTCCAAGGCATTGACTGTACATGTAGCACGAAAATTGAGGAGCAATGGCACAATTTTCTAGGAGAGGGGCTGCATGAATTTCGAGGAGATTGGTAGTGCAGAAATCGAGGCAACAGGTTCGAAAACCAAGGAGAATACTAGCACACAGTTTGTGGAGGAACAACAACTGCCTATCCTGAAATTTGAGGCACGAATTTATGATTTGTCACCTACAGAAAGCATGTATTTCAAGGCAATTTGCAGCATCAGTTTGACTCGAATTTCGAGGAGGTACAATTAGCGATTTGCACAGAGTTCGAGGCACCTTCTAGCACAAAAATCGAGGTTGATTTTGGGCACATTTTCCTAGGAGCTGAGGTGTGAGAAAATGCAGAAATTTTGGGCATGAAAATTTGTTGAAAAATCTAAATTGTTCAGTGGGCACAAATTTCCAAAAAATGCATTTAATGCTTCAGTTGAAGGGAGATAAGCACCATGTTTAGTTTTATGTACTTAGACTAATTTGTCAAGCAATAAAATCCTTCTTTGAAGACCGATTTCCCCAAAAGGCTGTGGGGTTTTTCTGGGGTCACCTTGACCAAAAATAAGTGTCTCACATGCTTGAATGCTTGACTAAATTTTGTATTAATTTCAGTTGATAGGAAAAGTGAAAAATAGTAGAAGTACTCTTTGGATGTTCACAATTAATGCATTTCGAAATTTATATCAGCATGACAAAACATGTGGGTTGGGCCAAAATTAAATAAACACATGCAATCTTGTAAACTGGGGTAAGGGCGCAAATCATTGATTTTCTACAATTATATGTTTGAAAAGATTTGCTTGGAGTATGTTGCAGTCCAACTAGATTGCATTGCTACAAACTGATGGGCCAATCACCAAGCTCCTGTCGTAGTTTCATCAAGCTTATGCATTGAGCTTAATGATAGTGATACAAAATGAACCTATGTGGGCTTCATAACATAGTGGTCTTAGTGACTGTTCTACTTATTGCCTAGCCATCTAAGTGTAGTGCTATGCCCCCAAGGTGCTACCAGATCTATTAAGCCACTTGTATCAAATTTGCTAGTTTCCCAACTAGAACACCTTGCAATACATCGAAATTTGCTCCTTATTGTGGGTTCAGCTTGACATTATTGACAATGACCACCTAGTTCTTGTTAAATTTAATGCCAATATATTGCCTTTGATCCATGATGAAGTTGCTATGTTTGATAACTCCACACTTTCTAAATCCTTTCAGGACTTGCCCCATTGGATCTCTCTCAGAGCCTATTGACTCCCCTAGCTCACTCACTGCATCAAAGTTGTCCTCTCCACCTTGCAACAACAAATTTTGTAAATATCGGAGGATTGAATCTCATTCCTTGAAGTAATGCTTCGTATTACTATGCCAATGACTTTCCAAGGCTTTATTTACAGAGTAGTCGCCCTTCTAGACCAATTCTTTGTTGGTTATCATCTATGTTTCTAATCCTATAGAGTTAGATCCAACTCTCATCCTCAGGGCATGACAAGACTCTTTCGATGACTGTCGACTATTGTCCACCTCTAATTGTCAAATTAAGGATCACATCACCATGTTGATTATGAACAATGGTAGCGAAAGAAATTTGATCTCTTCCCAATTGGTGGTCAATTTACACTTGTCTACCACTGTTCATTCCCAAAATTGTAATTATGGGTGGGTCTAGGTAAAGCTAACTCACTCTTAGTCACTCATTGATGTGCTATCACTTTTGCCATCAGGGCATTGTAGGATACATTGTCTTGATTACGCCTAGGGCATCCTCAGTTGCCCTTTTTAGCATGATTACAACACTATGTAGGATGATTGCCATTATCAATATATACCATCACCAAGTATGGATGATGTTACTTGCCCACATCCTTAGCTTCTCTTTTGCCTCTACACAACACCTCTGCCTCCAATACCTTTCGAAGCCTTTGTATCTTTGCAACCTATCTCTGTGAAAATTGAAAACCCTAGGTGACTAATGTCCTTCTGATCTCAACCAAAAGGTAGATTGCTGAATTTAGTTAATGCTGAAATTAAATTTTAGACCCTACCATCAATCACACGATAGCTAGAAATTAAATAGCAGAAGCATGAAAATTAATTCACATATACGCAAGTAATTACTCCTTCAACTCAACTTTTCATTCCTTGCAAAACTTACAAGGAAGCCTCAACAAGTTGCCCAAAAAATAACTCTGCTTGGATACTAGAAAACACCTTGAATTGAGTGAATTAACTATCGTATAGATGTACAACTTTTTCTTATGAATTGTACATATTTTTCATATGTCTGTGTGGATCTATAAAATATTTTCCATACTAACATGTTTGTATGATTGTACAAACTTCAATACAACTGTATATAACTATTCCATACATTGCAGGGGATTATGCATTGCCTGGAAATGCTTCTTTCCCAACTACTTGCACACTTTCCCTCTCTATCACTCAACTTACTTGATTGCTCATGTGTAATGAAAGCCTCTACCTTGCCTTGTTTTAATACTTTTTGTGGATAATCTTTTTTGATTTCTCCTACTCTAGTCATGCATGAGATACACTAGTAAATATAAGATTTTCAACGTTTTTTTACTAAAGTGAATTACAAAGTAGAATTACTTTTTGAAAACATTTCAAACTACTTCTTGCACATTCACACTGAACTTGTGTGAAAGTTCCTGTCGAAGCTGTAATTCTCAACACTCGCTCTTAGCGAGTGAGGAAATTTACATAAATCCAAGTCTGTCTCTGAATGCTTCAAACTTCCCGTTTGCTAAGGTCTTGGCTAGAATATTGGCTACTTGCTGATCCATGGAATATGTTGGAGCTTTGTTGCTCCTATTTGAATCCTATCTCATATGAAGTGATCTCCCTTCTCTATTGAGGTAAGTGCCATGAAATTGTGCTTCTCGCTGAACTAGGATACCATTGTTAATCCCAAGCTAAAGCAACACCTTGAGGTTTTCTTCTTGTTTGTTGTAGTGCTTGCCACTTCACCATCTCCAAGATATCTCAGACTATAATCCATTGCGTGTCACAATGTTTAAGTGAACTATTGAAATTTGAGATCTCTTGACAAAAGTGGATGGGGCTCTTGTCTCCCCTTTTCACCTGAAGGCTTCTTTACTGCCCTGGAAATCACTGGTGACTTCGGTTTAACCTTCGAAGCCTCCTGCTCCTCACCTTCTATCACCATGTCTAGAATGTCCCTCCTTGCCGCTTGGAAAAGCAACTTTGGCATGCTTTCCACGTGTGCACGCTTGCATAAACCATGTTGCTCAATACTAAACTCTAGAATTCTTTTGACTATCTCCCTTAGAATAAGCAACATCCTGTGATGTGGGTGCCCCATCTTCAATTGCATAAGTCACACATGCTGTCATTGTTATGCACCATAGCTTGAATAAGTTCACCTTGCAACCTATACAAATTATCTTCTCTAACCCCTATTACTTGAGTTTTATTTGAGCTAGAATCCTTTGGCCTGATGAGGACTTGTTGGTTCTTGAACTCTGTTGCAAAGTCTTATCCTCCATGGCTGAAATTGAAAGCAAATTCTTCTTGAGACCTGGAACAAACAAGGCATTATCAAAATCTAAAGAATAACTTGATTTGAGTTGGAAGGGAATCGTACCAACTCTTATTACTGAGTACTTGGCATCATCACCAAGCTCAACCTGAACTCTTGAGTCTTGCTTCTTCAGATTAGAAAACAATTGTTTGGTTGATGTTGAGATGCCCCATTGTCCACATATCACACAGCTCTTAGAATTGCATTGGTAGAAAGGCAAGATATCATAGAGAAATCCTTCTCAAACTTGGCAACAAACTTGTTCATTTGAGTTTATGCAAAGACCGCTGCTTGCTTATGTTGCTTCTTCCCTTTACCCTTCTTCTTCTCTGGGCACTGTGATGCATAATGATCTTGCTTATGAGAAATGGAGCTCTTGATTTTACTCAAGTCCTCTTTTTGTGTCTGTGAGGTTGACTCCTCAATCTTTCCCTTAACCTTGTTGGGTCCTTCACCCGTGCCCTTATTTAACCAACCAAATAGAGATAGATTCTCATCACCACCATTCTTGCAGGAATTTGACTCCTCCATTTGAGTCTCCTATTGATCATAGTCATCCCAAAGCCTCTCAAAGTCAGGAAGGTTTTCTTGAGCTCAAATACCTTTGACAAATGGTTCCCAAGAAGCTGGGAAACCATTTAGTGCCATGTTCACTAGCTCTACATCTCTAAGCTTCTCCCCAACTGCTAAGTTGATAAAAAATTCATATGATCTTCATAAGGTAATTGGTGATTGTGTCATATCTGGTGATCACTATGGATTTGAGTTTGTTTTGCAATATCATCTTGTTTATTTTCTTGACTCTGGAAAAGACTAACTAGGGCATCGAAATCTCCTTCACCAAAATATGCTCAGATATCTAAGTGATTGGATGGTCCTTTATGGCATCCAAGATCGTCCACATGGCCTTCACTTCTTGTTGTGAGTTGCTAACTGTTGTGGATCTATGGGTGGAGTCACTATGTCCTTAACAATATCCTAGAGATCATTCTCTTTTAGCAGGAGTTGAATCCTCACTGTCCATGCTAAGAAATTCAAGGCACCATCCAATCTATTCTCAAAGTTGAGGCATGTTGTTGCTATCTTTGAGATCTACTGCACAAACTCCCAAATTTGAAATAAAACTTTGAAATTCTCTTACTACGAGTCCTTCTTCCTTGCAATAGATTTACTACTACAAATGCTCGAGAATCTCAATTAGAGATCAAGCTTTGATACCATTTGAAAATTTCAAGCCTTATGTGACTAATGTCCATACAATCTCAATCAAACAACTCAATTTTAGACCATAGCATTAATCACACAATAGCTAGAAATTAAATAGCGGAAGCATAAGAAATTATTTCACACATACACGAGTAATTACTCCTTCAAAAACTTACAAGGAAACCTCCACACATTGCCAAAAAACAACATTGCGCGGACACCAAAAAACACCTTGAACTAAGTGAAGTGATTGTTGTACGGATGTATGATTTATTTGTATGAATTGTACAGATCCATACAAATTTGTTCACATCACTGTATGGATTTGTATGGACCTTTCTGTATGACTATATGTAACTATTTCCAATAGTATGTACACTATACGGGTTGCAGACTGCCCATAAATGTCGCTTTCCTGGTTGCTTGTGCTCTACCCCCCCTCTCTGTCACTCAACTTGCTCAATTGCTCATGTGTAATGAAAGTCTCTAATTTGCCTTGTCATTATATTTTTAGCGGAGAATCTATATAAAATTCTCCTACTCTAAGTCATGCATGAGATACAGTTTTAGACTTCACTACTAAATATACGACTTTCACTTTTTTTTTATTGAAGTGAATTACAAAATAGGATTACTTTTTGAAAATACCTTGAACTACTTCTTGCAAATTCACATTGTAACTATGTGGAAGTTCTTGTTCGAGCTTATAATTATCAATAATCTCTATAGAAGTCCAACCTTTTCCATCAACAAGTTCCATGACTAAATTTGATTGGGGTTGTTTAGAGGCAAACATGGAACATGCACCTCAGGACTTGTCTAACTCTCGGGGGACACTTAAGCATGAGAATGATGCTTTTGAGGTGCCTGTATGCACTTCTAAGCTATTTGAGTTCCCTTATACATTGGAGACACCACTAATTGAAGCACTCCCTAAATTAGTGGCATCTCTTCTTTAGGTTGCATTGCCAACTACTAGATTGCACATGCAACAATGTTTGAACGATGAGATTGGCTGAGCAATATTATGTTTTCAATCTACATTGCTTAAAATTGCGATAGGGAGGAGACTGATCGTGGGTTGGTTGAATGTTCACAATTATAGTAGACTGTAGAAGTGTTTTGGAGAACAACGCTGGGGATAAAGTTGGACAAATGCTTGTCCACATGACAGATAGGTTTGCAATTGTTTCTAGTCACGATAATAAATCCATGCTAAATGTTTGGACTAGGAACATATATATGTGCATTATTCGTGTGAAATTTATTTGGAATGATCAATCATTAGGGGATTTTTGAGGTCTAAAATGGGCCTCCTAAGGAAATTATAAAATAATAGTGGAAATAATAAAATAAGATTAGATTACATCATCAAACTTTAGAGGGAAAAAAGACAACTATTTTTTCAACTTATCTCCATAAGGGTCTACTCAAATTTCGAGCGGAAACACTTATTGGATGCAAAATTTGATTCCTCATCTAAGGAGTACCCATGTTGCATATTTTCAATGGATTGTTATGCGAAAAATGAGAAATACATAAAAAACGTGATTGAATCACGTTTTTTCATGTATTTATCATTTTTTGTGTAGTAGGGTCCATCAAAAGTATGTGACATGGGTACTCCTTGGATGAGGAATTAAATTTTGAATCCAACGAGTGTTTCCGTTCGAAATTTGAGTAGGCCCATATGGAGATAAGTTGAAACAAGTTGAAAAAGGAGTATTATTATTTTACTATTTTTTAATATTTGTACTTTTTTACTTCAAAAATGGTGAATCATCCCCCATGGTTGACATCATCATCTTGAATTCTATTGGTTCTTATAAATTTTATTTTGGCTGTACATTTTTCTTAGGAGGCCCATTTTAGACCTCAAAAATCCCCTAATGAGATAACATGGAGAACAAAGTGCGTCATCACTCTAGAGTCTCAAGTGCTTCTTGGGTACTTATAGGCTCCACAAAAGTCACTTGACATCGTAGTGAAATCATGGAACTATTGTCATGGAGTTCAAACTTTAGGGGATTTATCGAGTATTGTTGGCTCAAGGTTAACAATTTGCACATCCTTTGGTTCTATAGGTCAAGATGTAGCTCCTTGACACCTTAAGTATCCTTTTGATCAACAAATTTGTTTACCCATTTAGCATATGGGCATTGAATCCTCACATCAATGTTGATACTTTTTGAAGAACCAACACCAACATAATTACCCCTAAAGTGAAACATCAAGATTGGTTCTATAGCAACATTTTCCATTTTCACATCTCCCACTCCTTTCACCAACAATGCATTTTCATCAAATACAACATCACTACTCTTGAAGAGCTCTTTATTCACTAGATCATAGAGTCTACATATACCTAAATAACCATCATAACTAACCATGACTCACTTCATGCTTTTTTCATTGAGTTTCTTCTACTTTTCATCTGGTGCATTGAGATGAGCAAGGCACTTGAACACCTTCAAAAGCCTGCTAGAGAGTCATTAATTGTAACGTTGCAATGGGAAGTCAGCCTTGAACATATGTTGCTATTGTCGCTGCATTAGGCTAGAATACATACATCAAGCCAACAATTTTCAACATGCATCGATCACTCTCGAATAGTGACCTATTCTTGCTCTCTGCAACAACATTTTGTTGTGAGGTGTCTAGCATGACATGTTTAATCATAATGCCATTTTGTTCATAGAATGCCTTGAATGCTTTAGAGGCATATTCACCACTATTTTCACACCTCAACTGTTTCAATGGCTTACCTGTGTCTTTCTCAACAAAGGCACTAAAAAATAAAAAATTTCTATTGCATTTGATTTTGATTCCAAGACATAAATAAAATACTTTCTTGAAAAATCTGTAATAAAGGTTACAACATATTTGGCTCCATTGTGTGACAAGGTGTGCCTTGTTCCACAAATATTAGTGTGGACGTGGTCCAAACATTCTTGGGCTCTTTCGGCACTTCCCTTTGTGAAAGGAAATAAATGCTGCTTCCCAAAAATGCAGCCTTTGCAAATGTGAAAGGACACAAAGAAGTGCTTGTTCAAGTCTTCAACCAACTTTCCTTTGTTAACACGTCTGTTGTCTATTCACCAACATGCCCAAGTCAGTGATGTCAAATCATTTGCATTATCAACTTTTACAATAACCTTCAAAGCCACTTCCTGCACATTTGCATATGACTTGTACAAGTTACCTTCACCCACCACTTTTGCAATCACCTTTCAATTGCAGTATTCAATATTGGAACCAATTGCATCATACTTCACATACAAACCAACATCTATAACTTCACTCACAACCAACAAATTCTTAATGATTCTAGGAATGAACAAGACATTATGAATTTCTTTGTAGGCACCATATGCTGTTATCAACAAGAAACACCCTGCCTACAGCTTCATATTCTTCACATCTCTAAAGATCATCATTCTCCCAATAGGAACCAATTAATATTGCAGATAACAAGTCTGATTGAAACGCATATGCTATGTGACACTCGGGTCCAAATACCAAATGTCGAGAAGAAACTCCTGCTACCATTGACATTGCAAAAAAAAATTGATCCAAAGAGAGATTAGCTAGATTACTCTTCATTTTCAAACTTATTTTCAGCAATAAGTTTGGGACAATTCTTTTTAATATGTACTTCTTCATGATAGAGAAAACACTTTAAGTCGTTCTTGCCTTTGGAATCTTCATTTGAGGAGTTTGATTTTTCAATTTTTGCTACTGCCCTTTTCAATGCACACTCGGGAAAATGAACACTGAATAACAATCAATCCCTTTCCACAAACAATATTTGATGGTAATTAAAATGCTTGATTGACCCTCCAAAAATTGATGGAAGTCAGTGAGAAATTCCTTTCCTCTCATTTCCTAATAGTTACAAAATAATAACCAATAAAATTGGATTTGACCCTCTTATAGGCCACTTTTTAAATGCTTGATGTTTTTTCAGCTTATTTCAAAAGTATTTATACCATGTTTGGGTTTGCTTCATGAGAGTTGGGGTACATGGTGTATGTTCAGCCTTGGATGGTCTTGAGATGGGTTGTAGCATGAGAGTTGGTCCATGATGGATCTGCACATTTGAGATTGCTTGCTTAGTGGATGCTTGACCTCAGTTGATTACAAGCTTGGTGTTCTTCCCTTGCACATTGGGGATCTTTTGCTAGTTTGGTGGAAACCCTTCATTGAGGCCTTATGGAGGATCCACTTTTTAGGGAGTGCTTTATAGTGGATGCAAAGTGTTGTACATCATGAAGGAGGGCTTCGAGTTGTGAAAATTCTATCACTGCAGCAACTGATTTACTTTTCCTACTTATTTCATCATAAGTTATTCATGAAATTACTTCAACAAACATTAAAATAAACACTGCTACAGATATCACATCGTAATACAGAAACAAAAATATGCACACATTGACACAGTTATTTTGGACTAATGTTTCTGGAAAAACCCAATGTGGGAAAACCGGTGCAGCAAGGGAGGATTTTATTATTCAACAATTTTCTTGTACAACAAGGTGCCAAACTGGCTTACCCACCGATAGACAAACTTCTAACACTTTCCTAAACCCAACGTAGGCCCTATTGACCTCTGCTACAACCTGAAACCCTCTGCGTTAGCCTACTGAGGCTTTGCGCAACCTCTCTGGGCTTCTGCGTCACTCCTGCAACCTCTGCTTGGATCACGCAGACCCTTCTGGCTGTGCGTAGTCTCTGTTGCCTCTGCGTGGCTTCCTCTGGTTTTGCGTCTGCCTCTTCTGCACTAATCTCCCATCTCTTTGTTCCGTACTTGCTGCCTCCTGACTGCTCTCCAGACCACTGGTTCAATTTCTCAGCAAACGTTGCTCCAAAAATTGAACTGACTGGTCTCCCTCAGTATGTTCTCCAAGTGCCCCTTAAGCCTCCTCTTATACTTTTTTTCTGTTGACATCTCAACGACTGAGATTAAGTCCCTAATCAACAGATAAGATTAGATCTGGCTTGATCCATGTCTTTTGGGCCATTGTAACATAGATTCATATTAATAAACTTTAATATTTTATTTTCCTTAAGTTTAGACTTAGGGACTCCATTAAAAATATTAACTATTTTAATATCTCCTGATTTGTTTAGAATCTGCCCAAACCCTTTTTGGGTATTGGAGATTTCATTTGCCCCAACCTCTCCACCAAATTTTGTGGCTAGAGCACATCCGATGCTACCCCAAATCAACACTCCCTCTTAGCGAGGAATGTGCTCTAGCAATACTCCTCACTGAGTATTACTCTGATCATTCGACATCGGTACCTGTGCTGATGCTAGGTCTCCCTGCCCAACATCCTCTGCACTGCTGCCCATGGTTCTGCCACTGCCACTGCTGCATATGTACGACAATTCCCTCTGCATTCGTGTTGCTGTTGGTCCTTTCTCCCAACACTACATCCGCATTGCACCTTTCTCTGCATTTGTGTTGCTATTGGTCCTTTCTCCCAACACTGCATGTGCATTGCAACTCCCTCTTCATTCATGCTACTAACACACTACTTTTGAAAGGGGTTCTTTACCATCCCCATCTTTTCCCTAAAGTAGTCAAATTTTGACTTTCCAAGGTCCTTGGTGAGGATATTTGCCACTTGTTCCCATGTAGGAGTGTAGCTCATCTGTACAGCTCCACGTTGGACACAATCTCTGACAAAGTGACATTGAATATCAATATGCTTTGACCTATCATGAAATACTAGATTCTCAGAGAGTTTGATGCAACTCTGATTATCACACATGATCCTGGTCACCTCCATATTTCTTCTGAATAGGTTTACCAGTAGTTTCTAAGCCATTTGGCCTCACACGAAGCTGTGCTTGTTGCCATATATTCTGCCTCAGACGAGCTCAGAGCCATAGACTTCTGTTTCCTACTGCACCAGGAGGTTATTCCTGATCCAACGTTGAAATAGTACCTAGAGGTACTTTTCGATCCACTGAACTTCCTGCCCAATCTGCATTAGTAAATCCACTCAACCTAATATACTTCCCCTTGTTGTACAAGAGCCCATAATCAACTGTTCCCTGTAAATACCTGAGAACGTGCTTGGCTGCTGCCTAGTGAGCCCTCTTTGGTTCCACCATGAACTGACTGAGGGTGTTGATAGCGTAGCGAATATATAGCCTGGTATTGACTAGATACATCAGGGACCCTATGCGCTGTCGGTATAGGGTGGGATTGACATCCTTGTCTTCTGATGCATCAATCTTCTTCCAGTTGGTGATCATTGGCGTAGCCACAGGTCTACAGTCTCCCATCCCGAACCTTTTCAGAATTTCTATAGCATACCTTCCTTGCCCAAGGAAGATTTCTCATTTTTGCTGGCAAACTTCCAACCCTAGAAAATAGTGCATTCGTCCTAGATCCTTCATATCGAACTCTGTGGCTAGATTCTTCTTGCAGTCTTCAGTGAGTCTGGATGATCCTGTCATGAAGAGATCATGTTATAACTCTGATATGAAAATATAAGATAATAGAAATAAACCCAAGAAATAAGATAGAAATGCTTCTTTATTATCAAACCCTTAAGGTAGGGCAACACCATACATTCACTCCTTAAGGAAGGAGAACACTCCACAAGCCATATGCTTGTACATACAATAATCCTTGACTATTCCTTGACTCCACTTCATGTAGAGTCTCTAGTCTCTATATAAGCCTCATACATACAATACCATGGATCATTACCATGGTTCCTTCATACCATCCAACTAATACCATGGGCCATTACATTATTACTAACTACTTGTGGTCCCTTTACATGATATGGGTTAACCACCTTATTTATTACTATGGCCCATCCCATTATTACATTATTACCTTGGGTACCTCCCTTGGTACCCCATATTATCTCCCCTAGGCATATAACATTCCACCCCCCTTAGCATGTTTTGTCCCCGAAACATGGGAAGAACACAAATAATAAGATCTACTCAAAAGAGTAGTCCACTGGTACTATGCACGTGCATCTAGCCATCCAAGAGAAAGGTGAACCCTCAATCTCGCTGGTGCCTTGTTCGCTTGAGATGGAAGTTGACCGTGGTAGCTCTTCTGTGTTGATGTGTAGTAGGTGGATCTTCGCTCCTTTCTCTCTGTCATGTGGGGGTTGTTGTCCTTGTGGCTAATTGGTTGCCATCTTGATGGTTGTTGTCTTGCAGGGTGATGTGGGTGATGATATGTTGAAGTTTTAACCCACGGTATCTTTTTCTTTAATTCACCTGTTACTGGAGCCTGACCATTATCTGGTGCATGTTGTGGTGTCTGATGTGGTGTCTTATCTTCTAATATTACTTCAACCACTGAACCCTCATCTAATGTATCAGCACCTGTAACCTCTTCAACCTCTGTTTGTGTTTGATTGTCGATCATCACTAACTCATCATCTGATATGGTTAATCCCTAGAACATCTTCTGCTTCAGCCTCCTTGGACTCTACCTGTTTATTGATGGAAATATCCTGTAATGTAATTTTCTTCTTTTTATACCAGAGTTTCAAGAATTTCTTCTGCACATTAATATTGATAGTACTCAGAGATTCCATCCAAGAATATCCCAAAAAAACATCCATATTATCCATCGCTAAAGTATAAAAATCACCATGCAACACATACTTATCCATAGAAACCTTCAAATCCTTGTACACTTGAACATCCTCATCATCCACTTGTGTGTTTTCAATGTGTTTCGCTGGAATTTGCAATTTTTTCGCCAAGTTAACATTGATAAAATTATGCTTGCAACTAGGATTTATAGAAACAATGATTTTCTCCTTTTGAATCAATCCATGAACCTGTAATAAGGATATACCAGTAGGAAATAGCTCCACATGTTTCTCCTTATCTTGTTTTTTGGCATGAGACCATCTGTCTAAAAGTAATTTTTCAAATTCTTCATCGGGCAGGTTGGAACACTTCGTTTGGTTAAGTAATCCCCACCATGTGGCTGCCTCATCTTCAAAATTAAACACTACAAAAGTTCTCCAATTATGTGCCCATAATGACTTGTGTTTTTTTATGTATTCTTCAATAGTAGGACCATTATCTTTTCCTGTAAAAGCCATGAAGAGGGTTTTGAAAAAAAATTCACTTACTTGGCGAAAATTTGAAATTGTCACCGTTTAGTCAATATTGCTCAGAATCCCTATTATGACCTGTTTTTGGAAATGGAACAACCATTCTGCATCTGCCCATGTGATAAAAATTCTGATCTAGGCACTAGAATTTCAGATCTACGCTGCAACTTTCCTGTCGTTCCCAAAATTTCTGCAAAAAGAGTTGATTTTAAATCAGTGATATCTCCCTCATTCGGACTCCGATTCGACCGATTTTTTTTTTGAAATAGGGTATCTTTTCACATAGGATCCAGATTTACAATTATATTTTGTAGATCTTGCACTAGGATGTCCAGATCTGCGCCGCAATTTTTCTGCCCCGAAAAATTGTCTACAACCCCACTAATTTTTAAATCAGCGATATCTCCTTCATCCGGACTTCGATTCGACCGATTGTTTTTTTGAAATCGGGTAATTTTTCACATGGAATCCATATCTGTAATTAGATTTTTCAGATCTTGTACCAGGACGTCTAGATCTGCGCCGCAAACTCGCTGCCCTGAAAATTGTCTGCAACCCCACTGGTTAAATCAACGATATCTCCTTCATCCGGACTCCGATTCGACCGATTTTTTTTTTGAAATCGGGTATTTTTTCACATAAAATCCAGATCTACAATTAGATTTTGCAGATCTTGCACCAAGACGTCCAGATCTGTGCCGCAAACTTGCTGCCCTGAAAAATTATCTGCAACCCCACTGATTTTTAGATCAGTGGTATCTCCTTCATTCGGACTCCGATTCAACCGATTTTTTTTTTGAAATCGGGTATTTCTTCACATAGAATCCAGATCCGCAATTGGATTTTGCAGATCATGCACCAAAATGTACAATCCTGATTTACAAACTCGCCGCCCCCGAAATAAAAAAAAATTCCACTGTTTTCCCAAGAAAGTGCTCTAATATCACTTGTTATAACTCTGATATGAAAATATAAGACAATAGAAATAAACCCAAGAAATAAGATAGAAATGCTTCTTTATTATCAAACTCTTAAGGTAGGGCAACACCATACATTCACTCCTTAAGGAAGGAGAACACTCCACAAGCCATATGCTTGTACATACAATAATCCTTGACTATTCCTTGACTCCACTTCATGTAGAGTCTCTAGTCTCTATATAAGCCTCATACATACAATACCATGGATCATTACCATGGTTCCTTCATACCATCAAACTAATACCATGGGCCATTACATTATTACTAACTACTTGTGGTCCCTTACATGATATGGGTTAACCACCTTATTTATTACTATGGCCCATTGTAAAGTTTTGTAGATGTTCTATGCTAAGAGCAATTTCACTTTTCTCACAGCAATCATACAAGTAGTTTTAAGCAAAATGCAGATAGAACATATAAGCAGATCTTACAGAAGACAAATCAGAAACAGGAAAAAAATGTGTGTTTGTTTCGGCGGTCAACAGGATGCTTCAACCAGCAAAGTCTCCTTTGGTCAGCCAGCCCAGATGTGTCACAACAACCCTCCAACCAGTAGATGAGTCAACCCAAGTCAATTCTGCAAAAGTCAACGCTGTCCTGAAAAGTCAACGCG
>APFE030659424.1:108143-137669 GCA_000404065.3 Pinus taeda
ATAAATTCAAAATATAAGTTCTGCTCATCGGATTAAGACTATTTTATATGGATTTTACACCTCTCAAAAAGAGGAATCCAACAAAAATATTAGCCTCTTAATCTGAGCATCAGAACATGGAGTTTGGACCTAGTTGTCCAAATTTAACACCCATCCCATTATTATATTATTACCTTGGGTACCTCCCTTGGTACCCCATATTATCCCCCCCTAGGCATATAACAAATCATCCACATATAATACTAAGATAAGTGGCTCGCTCTCTACTACCAAATAGTAGAGATTCGGATCTGCGTCACTCTTGACAAACCTCGTCTTCTGCAAGTAGCCATCTATTTGACCATACCATGCTCTTGGTGCCTGCTTCAACCCATACAAGGTTTTCTTCAGTCTGCATACACGAGACTTCTTCTCATGAGTTTCAAAGCCCTCTGGTTCTTCAATGTATACTTCTTATTCTATTACTCCATTTAGAAATGCCGTCTTGACATCCATTTGATGGATCTCCCATCCCATCTGGGCTGCAAGAGATATCACGGTCGTAATAGATGTATACTTGGCTACTGGGGCAAAGTTTTCCTCATAGTCAATCCCTTCCTTTTGAGCATACCCCTTAGCCACAAACCTGGCCTTGTATTTTTCAATACTGCCGTCCACAACATATTTGATCTTGTAGATCCATCTTGAACCTACCATAGATCTGTCTTGAGGCCTTGACACCACCTCCTAGACATCGTTTACCATTATGGAGTTATACTCCCCCACCATTGCATCTAGCTAGACCTGATGCTAAGCTGCCTCTTTGAAGCTAGTAGGCTCTCCTCCTGAGTTACTAACGCTTCATACTTGTCTGGCTATTTTTGCTCCCTTTTACTGTTCCTTGGGTCTTCGATGAAGTTCTCTGCATCACGCAGAATCTGATGAAGTTCCCTGTTGGTTCTTCCTCTGCCAACATGTGCTTCTGTTTGCTCCTCTTCCTCATCTTGAGAATCTTCCTGATCTGAGGAAGGATTCTTCACTTCCGTTGGTTGAAGAGGCATGACCAACGGATCCTCTTTCGACTGCTCCTTGGAAGACATTTTGTGAGATCTTCTGAAAGCTCTGTCCTCCATGAACTTTACATCTTGTCGTACTACTACCTTCCTGCTCCATGGAAGATAGATCCTGCATGCGTTAGTGTTCTCGCTATATCCTACCAGATGCCCTTTTTCTGCAGTCTGATCTAGCTTCTGCCTCTTTTCTTCGGGTATGCGATAATATGCCAAACTCCCAAATATCCTGAAATGACTGACTTCATGTGTCTTCCCAGTGAAGACTTTCTCTGGAGTAATCTTGCCCAATGCCCGATGAGGAGTCCTGTTCTGAACGTAGACAACTTTGTTGCATGCTTCTACCCACAGGAATTTTGGCATATCCTATCATACAGCATGGCCCTAGATGCTTCTACAATAGTCTTGTTTTTCCTTTCTGCCACCCCATTTTGCTCTGGATTATAGGGCGCTGTCCACTCTTTTCTGGTGCCCTCCTTAGCGCAATAATCAGTGAAGTCCTTATCGACATATTCTCCACCATTATCTAAGCACAAGACTTTGATTTTCTTATCTGTCAGATTCTCCATTAGAGCCTTGAACTCCTTGAATCGACCAAAAACCTCATCCTTGGTTTTCAAAAAAAAGATCCAAGTTTTCCTCGAGTGGTCATCAATGAAGGTAAGGAAATACTTGGCACCGCTGAGAGCTTTGACGGACATAGGTCCGTAGAGATCTGAGTGTATCAATCCTAGTACACCCTTGGCCCTGTGGTTGCTCCTAGGAAATGCCGCCTTGGCATACTTTCCTAGAGTGCATCCCCTTCATACATCATCTCGTTCCGTACTCAGGTCCGGAACTCCTGTTACAGTGCTCCTGAGAATTCTTAGAGCTCCATGGTGCAAGTGACCCATCCTTCTGTGCCATAGTTCGTTCAAGTCTTTGTCCCCATGATTGCCTATTAGTGCCATTGGAGATTCTAGTTGTAATTTGTACAACCGATTACTTTTGATCTCGATCGGCACTTTCTTTTTCTAGCTCGGGTGTTTGACGTATACCTTTTCCTTGATGAAGCAGACGTCATAGCCCTTGCCTTGTAGTTGTGACATGGAAAGTAAGTTCATCCCCAATCCTGGCACATGCAGCACATTTGTGGCACGGAACCGCTCTCCCGATTCTGTCTGAAAAACTATGGTACCCTTTCCTATTGGAGTACACTTTGTCTTGTTCCCCATGGTGATCTGAAAGTTCATCTTCTCTTCTCGATATTCTGAGAAACACTCCCTGATTCCCGTCATATGCCATGAGGCTCCACTGTCTATATACCATACTTCTGACAATGCAGCACTAGTCATGCATGCCACTTCTTCTTCCAACCTGGAAGCCAACATAGAGAAATCGAAATCTCTCTTTCTTGTGCAATATTCTGAAAATATGCGTGAGTCCCCTGAGGTGGATGCCTCTGCATCGTGGTCTTGACCCATAACTGATTTTCCCTTTCTGTCTCTAATTACTTGCTCTGATACCATGTGAAAATTCTATCACTGCAACAACTGATTTACTTTTCCTACTTATTTCATCATAAGTTATTCATGAAATTACTTCAACAAACATTAAAATAAATACTGCTGCAGATATCACATCGTAATACAGAAACAAAAATAGGCACACATTGACACAGTTATTTTGGACTAATGTCCCTGGAAAAACCCAATGTGGGAAAACCAGTGCAACAAGGGAGGATTTTATTATTCAACAATTTTCTTGTACAACAAGGTGCCACACTGGCTTACCCACCGATAGATAAACTTCCAGCACTTTCCTAAACCCAGTGTAGGCCCTATTGACCTTTGCTACAACCTGAAACCCTTTGCGTTAGCCTACTGAGGCTCTGCGCAGCCTCTCTAGGCTTCTGCATCACTCCTCCAGCCTCTGTGTGGATGATGCAGGCCCTTCTGGCTCTGCGCAGTCTCTGCTGCCTCTGCGTGGCTTCCTCTGGTTCTGCGTCTGCCTCTTCTGCACTGATCTCTCGTCTCTCTATTCCGTACTTGCTACCTCCTGACTGCTCTCCAAACCACTGGTTCGATTTCTCAGCAAACCTCGCTCCAGAATTTGAACTCACTGATCTCCCTTAGTATGTTCTCCAAGTGCCCCTCAAGCCTCCTCTTATACTTTTTCTGTTGACATCTCGGCCGAGATTAAGTCCCTAATCAACGACTAAGATTAGATCTAGCTTGATCCATATCTTTTGGACCATTCTAACACAAATTCAGATGAATACACATTAATATTTTATTTTCCCTAAGTTTAGACTTAGGGACTCCATTAAAAATATTAATTATTTTAATATCTCCTGATCTATTTAGAATTTGCCCAAACCCTTTCTGGGTATTGGAGATCTCATCTGCCCCAACCTCTCCACCAAATTTCGTGGCTAGAGCACATCCGATGCTACCCCAAATCAACATGAGCCCTAGTTGACATGTGCTAACTTTGTTTCATGTTCAGAGGATTGGAGATGGCTCAAGTATGCCTAGGGCTTCGACAATGTTCTTGCAAGGGGTGGTTGACCTAGTGGATAACATTGCTTTGGAGGATAGATGGAGATGGTGGAGGCTTGTGATGGAGTGGTATGGGCCTTCCTTGTATAGTTGCATCGTCTTGTAGCCATTATTGTACACGACATCTTCATTGGAGCATGACACTTGTACAATAGAGTGGATGTCTCACTTGTGTGGCCTATAAGGGCTCATATGTAGGCTGCTTGTAAGGGCTTAGGCCCACATTGTATAGTTGGCCTCTATTACCTCTCATATAAATGGAGGAAGGATAGAGTCTTTGCATGAATAATCATCATTTGTGTCTTTCTCTTTGTATTTTTCTTCTTGGAGAGATTCCTAGGTTTCAAAAGTTCATGAGGATACCTTAGGAGAAGCTATGGAAGAGAGGGGATGTCTTGGTTTTGAGTTTTCTCTTGTGGAAGAGACATTGGAGATGATGATCTAATATATTCATTCACTCACGTGGATTCACTATTGTGATGAGATGTGACTAAGAGAAGAGAGTATGCGCTTCGTTTCTCTCACTCTCTCAAGTCTTCTTTTGTACTTGCATTCTCTCTCACTCTCTCGGTGTTGGGTTTCTTGGTCTTCTTGGAGTTTCTTGGAGCACCTTGGAGTTATAGGGTTAGTGTTTATCCCTTAGAGATTGGAGATTAGGGTATTGAGGAAAATCCTAGGATGGATATTTGAAGAAGAAGAGAAGAGGATGATGTCTTGCCTTAGATGTTTTGTTGGGGAGATTCTTGTGCTTGGATCTTCTTGGTTGAGCTTGGGCTTGATGATTTACGCTAGCTAGGGCTTTTTGGTTAGTTGGTTTTTTGTACTAGCCTTGAGAGAAGGTTATGATATGCACTTGTACTTTATCTCGAGTTTATATATGAAGTTTTCAATTCTCCATCTCTTGTGTCATTTTCAGATTTAAATTTCAGCTATATATGTTCTTTATGCTTTAAGGCTGAAAATTCTAGGGCTAAGATCTGTGAAACTTTCTAGGAAGAAGGTGAAATTTCAATTTTGTATTAATTGCCCCAATGCATGAAGGATGCTCCATTGGGTCTTATGGGCTCATATGGATAATTGAGTTAAGTGTTTTAAAACTACCAAGTTGATTTGGGCTCTCTCAACTTGTTGAATTTGACTCCTGGTTGCTTTGACTCTGCCAGCTACTCAGTTCAGGGGGCTTATTTGGTACTGAACTGGCTGAGTCAAGGCATGACTTGGCCAGTTCAATACCAAACCGCTCCAACTTGTCCATACCTACTCATCCAAGTCAGTGCTGGACCCCGCCACAACAAACTATACATTGAAAGTCAATTTAAAAGAAAACCTAAAAGCTAATTTCTAGGAAACTAAACCCTACCAAAAAACTATAAAGAGACTCCCCTCCTTGTTTGCCTCACAACTGTAGTCACAAATGTCCCTAAGGAGTCCTAGGAGTTTGAAGTGTGAAAATTCGAGAATACCACCTAAATCACCTACTGCAGCGACTGATTAAATTCATCCTATCTGTTAAATACTGAAACAAATTATTTACTGTTTCCTACAACAAATATCGAAGCTAACACATTGTAGACCTCACTTAATTAATTAATTTGCCCAAAACAAGAACATAACAAATAGAGAAAGATGCACAAGTGACACAATATTTTTTGTACAAATGTCCCCGGAAAAACCCAATGCGGGAAAACTGGTGCAACAAATCTGAGAGTGTTATATTATTAAGCAGTAGTTTTTGAATACAACTCTGGATGCCCTTTCGACAATCCAGTTAAGTGAAAATAAACTGGTAGAAAAACTTAGTGAGATTACCTCACTCTACATGACAATTCCGGCTATTTCGGCAGCTGAACCAACTGTCCCCAACTATCTCTGTGCTGGCCCTGTGTCAGTCTCAACAGGTGCTGCGTCAGCCCAACTAGGAAACGTCTACCCTCTGGAGCAGTTTCCAGCCCTCTTGACTCAAAAATCTCAGCTCCTTGACAGATCTCAGATTTCTGCACTAGAAGACTGCGCTGCTTCTACGTGAGCCCTTCTGGCTTTGCGTCAGCTCTGCATGGGCCCTTCTAGCCCAGTGTCAACCCCTCCTGGGTCTGCGTTGCCTCCTCGTGGTGTCTCTTTGCCTCTCTACTGCTGATCTTGGGTCCTGGAGAAGATACTCCAACCCAACTATCCCTGCCCGTCATTGCAAAAGCTCACTATCGAAATTCTCCTGGCAGCTGCTTTGCTTAAAAAATTGAACTCTCTGTGTGTTCTCGAAGTGCCCATCAAGCTTGCTCTTATAATCCTCTTATTGATCAATTAACAACCCAGATTAGATCCTAATCAATGGCTAGGATTATATTGACTTGATCTCCGCCTTCTAGAAGTTTCACCCACAATTTACATTAATACCCTTTAATTATTTTAATTTCCTAAATTTAGACTTAGGGTCCCATTAAAAATAATTATTTATTTTAATAAAACTGTCTCCAGGTGGAATTTCTCAAAACGATTTCTGGGTATTGGAGAATGCATGTGTCTAAGCCTCCTTGCAAAATTTGAGACTTAGAGCACATCTGATGCTACTAGAAATCAACACTCCCTCTTAGTGAGGAATGTGCTCTAGCAATGCTTCCCACTGATGCATCATCCTGACTTCCTAACATCGTCCTCTGCGCTACTGATGTCTGACATGCTGTCCACCAACTACTGGGCCGCTGCTGCAACTGTACTACTGCTGACATTGCCACTGTCAACAATGCATCCATACTACAACTCCCTCTCAAGTGCTGCATCTGTGCTGTTGCTAGCACTGCCGCTACCAACTGCCATTGCATTGCAAACTGTTGTTGCTACTCCACCAACAACAGAAAAACATCCCAAATTACTGAACTAACTGTGCTTAGTATGATACCATGTGAATGCTGAAGCTTGATTGCTGCTAGTCTCTGCACTGACCCTTTGAATCTATTGCGCTGCTGATGACCTCTGCTCTGTGCCATTTGCACTACTGCCAACTCTGCACTGCGTTGTTTAGTCTCTGGCGCTCCTAGCCACTGTAACTGTTTCTCTGACACTCCTCAACACCATTCGACACTAGTCCACCCTGCTACTTCTGATCTGGGCTCTTGTAGCAAGGAATTGATCCAAGAGGTGGGCTTCTCAAGGATCCAGCCCATCTGTAGCTCTTTCGAACTACAGCTCCAAATCAACCCACCTCCCTCCTGGAGGTATCTTGGCTATCATAGCGAACTCCTCTTCCTCGATCTTTGCGGGCGCAGCCTTTGGATCGTGCTTCTCATCTTTTCCCTTCTTCTTGAGAGGACATTGAGTTGCATAGTGACCCATCTCACCACACCTGAAGCACTTTATCTTCGAGATGTCCTTCTTACGTCTCTGCTGCTCCTGATGTCCCTTCGATGCGAGGGCTGCATTATCCTCCTCCTCCTTGGGCTTCGACCCACTGCTGTTGCTTTCGTCAAGTTTAACCTTGACTAAGTCTCTCCTCAGCTCCTCTTGTTTTAGAGCTGCCCACATCTCATCCCAATTCGGCAAAGCTGCTCTGCCCAGGATACTCTGGACAAAGACTTGCCACTCATCTGAGACAAAATTGAGGGTCAGTCTAACCAACTCTGAATCTTGAGGTGTATGCCCTACAACAGACAATTCATCACGGGTCTCTTGAAGCTTCGTGAGGAATGGGTCCACACTCTCCCCTTTCTGCATCTGAGCAGATCTTAGCTTCTGTTCAATGTACATCTTCCGCTGCTCATAAGATCCCTTATATAATGTAGACAAAGTGTCCCACATCTCCTTAGTAGTCCCTCTATTAGTGATGTGATAGACCACATGATCCTTCACTCCGTCGAGGATCATTCTTTTCGACTTCGCCATCTCAGCCTTGTATTTCTTCAATGGATATGCATTTGCAGGGACAACCACCACGCTGTCGACGTATGTCTTGAGGGCATGCTCATCTAGAAGGAACGACATTCGTGCCTTCCAGATAACGTAGTTGGATGCCCCATCCAAACTGCCCTGATCCCTCAAGCCACTGGTTGCCATATCTGCCACAAATGTCGAAAATCTCCTCTCTCCTCTGCGCTGCTGCTAGGCTAGCCTATGCACTCCCTGCTAGAGCTAGTAAAACTGCTGCCCCTTGTTGCTGCGCAGCTCTAGAGAATTCGAATTCCTTGGCTAGGAATTCTTTGAGGAAGAAATTCCCTCAACCGTGCTCCTTCCTTCTCCTTTGATGTCTTTTTGCCCAACAAAACGGCCTACAGAAAAGACTGCGTCCCACCGACTCTCCTAACGCTAAGTCTTCTGCGCTGCTCTCTTTGCCCCGGTAAACACTCGATCTGGAAGCCCTTCTCTCCGCCAACTCACTTAGAGAGAGACTGCCTCGAAATTTCAGTCCTCTGGCTAGAACTGCACAAACCCTTTGGGGTTTCGAACCGCTGCCTCCTGCAGCTTTTTCGATCTCCCTCTTTTGCTCAGCGCTGGGTTATATGGCACTGTTTTTTCTTGCTTCACATACAATGCTTTGATACCATGTGAAAATCCGAGAATTCCACCCGAATCACCTATTGCAACAATTGATTAAATTCCTCCTATCTGTTAAATACTGAAACAAATTATTTACTGTTTCCTACAACAAATATCGAAGCTAACACACTGCAACTCTCACTTAATTAATTAATTTTCCCAAAACAAGAGTAGAACAAATAGAGAAAGGTGCACAAGTGACACAGTAATTTTTGGACAAATGTCCCCGGAAAAACCAAATGCAGGAAAACTGGTGTAGCAGCTCTGAGGGTGTTATATTATTAAGCATTAGTTCTTGAATACAACTCTGGATGCCCTTCCGACAATCCATTTATAGAGAAAATAAACTGGCAGAAAAACTTAGTGAGATTACCTCACTCTACCCAGCAATTCCAGCTATTCCGACCGCTGAACCAATTGTCCTCGACTATCTCTGCGGTGGCCCTGTGTTAGCCTCAATAGGCGCTGCATCAGCCCAACTGGGAAACATCTGTCCTCTGTAGCAGTTTCCAGCCCTCCTAGCTCAGAAATCTCAGTTCCCTGGCAAATTTCAGATTTCTGCGCTGGAAGACTGCATTGCTTCTGCGTGAGCCCTTTTGGCTCCGTGGGCCCTTATGGCCTAGCGTCAACCCCTCTTGGGTCTGCACTTCCTCCTCCTGGTGTCTCTCTACCTCTTTGTTGTTGATCCTGGGTCCTGGAGAAGATACTCCAACCCAACTATCCCTGCTCCTCACTGCAAAAGCTCACTATTGAAATTCTTTCGGCAGTTGTTGTGCTTTAGAAAATCGAATTTCTGAACTCTCTATGTGTGTTCTTGAAGCGCTCATCAAGCTTCCTCTCATAATCCTCTCGTTGATCAATCAACGACCCAGATTAGATCCTAATCAATGGCTAGGATCATATTGACTTGATCTCCGCCTTCTTCTAGAAGTTTCATCCATAGTTTACATTAATACCCTTTAAATATTTTAATTTCCTAAGTTTAGACTTAGGGTCCCGTTAAAAATAATTAATTATTTTAATAAAATTGTCTTTGGGTGGAATTTCCCAAAACGATTTTTGGGTATTGGAGAATGCATGTGTCTAAGCCTCCCTGCAAAATTTGAGACTTAGAGCACATCTGATGCTGCCAGAAATCAACAACTTTGAGCTAGAGGACAATTTTGTAGCTCCTGCTAAGGATGATCTGTAATCGAGGGACATATAGCCCACTCACTTTAACAACATGGATACTTTGTGGAATTTAAGTTGTGGTCTCTACCTCAATCTTGTAAAGAGAATTTTTACAGTAAGGCCACTAGGCCTCTATTCGTAGGCCCTATATAAGAATCTTTATCATGATGTCTGCAAGGCTTAAATTCTCTGTGCAATCTTTGCTCTGGAAGGATTATCTTTCTCGTTTCTCTGTGTAACCTGCACACAAGACAGATGACAATGCAATGGGAATTCTTCTGTCCTCAGTGAGCCAACCAATGACAGATCTCTAAGTGTCATTGAGAACCCTGCATAACATGTTATTTAGTTGCATTAACACTACTCATAAATTGGTTACTAGACCCATGTTCCCTATTGTAATTCTCCTCCAAGGACAGTGTTTAACATTCAATTTACAAGTAACAACGGGTTCTTATTTCCAAACTTCTATCTGCAGATGTTATTTAAACCAACAAGAAGTTATGTGATGGTGGACTCTGTCTTTTAACAGAATTGCCTCTCATAGATATGCAATGCCATGAATTGGATAGTGCTTCAGCTTGGGAATCAAGTCACCTATGAGTTTCATTCTATTCTCTATTATGATGGGATTAATCTCTTCATTGATAGTTGATTTGATGAAATCACTCACAAAGATGAACAAACATGATCATGGTCTGACTTTTCTTCATTCCATGATACTTGATTGCCATAAATCTAATGCTCTTCCAATTTCCTACATACAGCTGTCCTTAATTAAAACTTCAGGCCTATATATTGCCAATTCCAATGCTCTTCAATTTTCCTCCAGGTACATATGACCTTGTCTGGTGCCCATGGCCTCTTGGAGAGTCATGGATGGCCTCAAATTCACCCCAGAAAGTAAAAATATTACTGAAGGGAAAGGGGTACAACCCCAGTGAAGAGAAATTCACTCAGCAACATCTAAAAACACCCAGGCAAGGAAAACTTGACCAAGTAACCAAGAGAAATCAGCCAGGGAGTAAAATAAGTCGAACAGAGTAATTAATTAATTTGAGCGACCGTATGGTACATGTATGGATTATACAGCATGTGGGCTAAGTAACTTGACATGGTATCATTCAATTTTTAGTCTGGAGAATCTTTATAATGCACAGATAGGTGCAGTTTGCCCATATACTGTTAAAATTACCACCCAGGGGAATGTATGATTTGTTGTGTAGGTGGGACGTTCGACAAGCAATGAAGGGGCACCCATGAAGGAACATGGGGAGTGAGAAAACCAACCAGCAAAGTTAATCTAGCTTGGGGAGTGATATAGGTGTGATGCTCGACAAGCAATGAAGGGGTGCCCTGGAAAGAATGAATGGCCTGTGGGAGAGAGAAAACCAACCAGCAAAGGAAATCTAGCTTGGGGACTGAGATGGAATCCTCCAGGTGAGAGAAATACACAAACCAATTTAGCAACTTCCAAACTAATAGAAATAGCTCTGGAATGGGAGCCATTGATATTCCATCTTCAAATCACACAACAGTGGAGGAAAGAGAGCTGTTGGGATGGGTATTGGCCATCAAAACACTGTAATACAAAGGCAAGCTTCCACACCACAGTTAGCTTAGTTCTAAGATTTATGACTAAGACAACAGCCATTAATAAATGATAGAGCAGACATTAAAATACAAACAATAGGTTCAATAAACTACCAATGCCAATTAACACAGCAACATACTCAACACATAGATCAAAATCAATTTACTTGGAGATATTATTGGCCTTGGAAAACCAAATGGGAAAACCTGCTTTGAATGGGGGCTGAGTCTATTTCATTTTGGCAAATGTCTGGTTACAACACTATTCTTGCTCTTAGTGCTTCCTCTCCTTCGCCAAAAGAGTCTACAGTTAATTTAGACACAATTTTCTATCTTTCAATATTATATCATCATATAGGCAGCATGTTTCATTTATCTACCAGTAACTGTATCATACCAGCTGCCAAAAGGTGTTTAAGAATGCTCAAATGCTGAATAATTTACTGAATGACGGATTCTGCTTCAATTGGAACTGTCTTCAAGCTTGTCAGGGTTTAATTATGCTGGTTGTTTTTGGAGCAGAAAACTGGACATTCAGCACAATAAAAAGAAGAAACTTGGGACTTCAACTGTAGATGGATCAGAAAGAATTGCACAAGGGTACCAGGATAAGGGACAATCAGCTTCAAGAGCACCAGAAAAATGTGGAATCTGACAAATTTTACTTCTGTTTGTGTTGTGGCTCTACTTTTCGGTTGGACTTAAGTCACTGCCCATCAGAATGGTAGTTGCTGCCTCTAACTGCTAAAAATATGTGGACTACCTTCAATAAATGTCCAAAATTCTGCCCAAATGTAGGTCTAAAGCAAAATCCAGAGGGAACTCCCTTCCAGAGGGAAAGCTCAGCAAATATAGGCCTGAAACCGTCAATACTGATGATTATCAATGGTTTACCTCTAAGAAGCAAGTTGCCTCAGTCAAAACTTAAGCAAACATAAATTATTAAATACTTTTCAATGAGGGATATGGAGACTGGAGAAGTTAGAACATTGAATTGAGAAACTGTGAAAATGACAGTTGTTGAGGGGTTACATGCTCCCCAGGAAGCCAAAAGTTTTACAACTCAACCCACATGTACTCTGTGCAACTGTGTCTTGACCTCTGTGGTGGGGCTGGAGGATCTCAATCTTGTCCATACAGTGGTTGGCTTGTTTCCATAGGATGCCTTCCGACCTTAATATTTTGTCTTGTCCCCTTAATTAAACTATCAATAGTGTTGAAATGTCACAGTTCTCTCCTTAATTATTTAATATTCTCTTAATAACTTGAAATTAGTGCTACAACATTTTGATCCAAGGGCTGAAAGTAATTGGCATCTTCAGAATGCTGTGAGACTCTGATGATGAATTATGTTTTCCCAATGATGAATCGAGAAACCAGCTATATACATAGCAGGAAAGAAAGTGGAAATTGATGATTAAAATGAAAAGTTGAGTTTTATTTGTGACCCCTTTTTGGTTTTTGATAACTGTATGAATAGTCAGGCCACATATTTCTTCTGTCTACTGCTCTCCACTTTTTCTGCGCTCCACTTTTTAGAAAATGAAATGTTCGGGAATCAGAATATCTTACTCTATAAATTATGATTATTTTCTTGGAGAGGATTGGATTTAAATCTAATTAGTTTCTTGCAGAAGATTGAAATCTAACATTTGAATTGACTGTCTTTTGCTTGTAGTACCATCTTGGCTTTCTACAATCACACAAAAGATCTGCGATTGGACAGGGTTGTTTCCGTCACCAATCAATCACGTGCTAATCAATGAATATCTACCAGGCCAGGGCATTATGGTATGTAAAACATCACAGATCGAACTTTGTAAAATTGATAGTTATACATTCCTTTGGGTTTTGATGCTGACATTTTATGATTTGTATAGATTTGAGCTTTGGAAGCAAAATTGATTTTTATTTATTCCTAGAGTTTGATTATTACATGTTGTGACTTAAATAAATAAAGTTATAATTAATTCTTTGAATTTCAGTTTAAAAACCTTGAGTAATTCTTACTTTATATTCTGCAGCCCCACCAAGATGGTCCTGCATATTTTCCAGTTGTTGCTATTTTATCACTCGGGTCACCTGCAGTGATGACACTTACTCCTCATCCAAAGTTGATAACATTGCAACATAATGGAAACAATGAAATTTCTCAAACGAAATCAGATGGCTCTCAGGAAGATACCGGACACAAGGATAATTATATGTCACTTTCGGCTGTATTATTACCCAGAAGTTTACTGATCTTCAAAGATTCTGCATATGAAGGTGGTTCTGTTTACTTCAGAGTTTACTTCCTATTTTTGTTGTGATGCTCTTATTTCAAGGCATCAGAACATCAGTGTTGATGGCCTCTCTGGAGTTCATTTTTTTCTTGTTCCAATTATAGATTATCTTCATGGCATTATAAATATCATTGTTGATGGTCTCCCTGGAATTTATTTTTATCTTTTTGCGATGCTAGATTATCTTCATGGCATAGAGGACTGTACTGTACATCAGTTTGATGAGGTGAGCACTGAGTACATAGTTTTTGATTCTTTCTTCTTGCATCTCTTGTCATTTATAAATGTCCTTGAGATATTTGACTTGAGATCTCTGCTTGATATTATCCTTTTCACCAAGCTTCTTTCTTTTGAATTGTGTTGGTTGTAATAATATGCATTGTGCAGGCTATAAATATAGATGCAGTTTCTGGAGATACCTCGAACAGTACATGCGTTGCAGACTTAACCACAAATGATGACATAGATATAGAAGCACCTGTCAAAAATAGGAGTACCATAAGTCGCACTGGGACACGAGTTTCACTAACTTGCCGATTAGTGCCAAAAGTTTTAAAAAACCTCATCAAGCTTTAGTTTGGTTTGTGGTGCCAAAAGTTTTAAAAGCCTCATCAAGCTTTAGTTTGGTTTGTGGTGGATGTTCTTTTAAGTTGATCATTTGTGACCCAAAATTTGTTTTAATGGTTCACTAAACAATGTATTATAAATATGACCTGCAGAATGTTTTCACTGTCGTTCTGTCAATGGGTGGATGTGAGACATGGAGCTTTATTCACTTAGATGGTGCATTTATCTTAGGATTCAGTGGGTTGTTTTCTTTTTCAGAAGAACCTTAGAATATTATTGATGGGAAAAATCTTATACTCGGCTTTAACTTTGTTCGGATATTCCAACACATAGGAAATAGTTAAGTATAACTTGGTCTAGTGTAGAGTTAGGTAAAGTGTGTTTTTTTACTATGTACTTTTGTAACTTACAATCCGATGGTTACGATATGTTCTAGACATGAAGTGATCCGACGATTCATTCTCTCATCGGTATTACCAACACTTGATTCGTGGCTTAACACCCGATTGGTCCATGATCTCTATTTAAAGAGCATGGAGGGTCATTTGTAGGGTAACCATTCATGAGAGAAGCTTATGTAAATTTTCATTCTTCTATTAATAAATTGCCTGAAGTGGCCGCGTTGGCTTAGGCCGTGGATTGTTCCCCTCTTTGAGGGTTTTAACCATGTCAAGAACACTGGTGTATTGATTTGTGATCTGTTTGTGAGCGGTGTCTTTTGGTGTTTTGTCTGAGGAACTTACCCTATAAATTCTACATGGTATCACAACTATTTGAGGGCCACATCCGTTGGTGATCTAAATCTGAAGCCAGTACAACTGCATTCGACTGTCGTTTCTTAGATCTACTGTTTCAGGCTGCTTTCGGGCCGAGATGATTGCTCTATTGTATTAGGAGCATCTGTTCCAGTGATGAACCCTTTTCGTTTCACGCGAAAAGGTTTCCGGTAGCCCTAGCTACGTCATTTTTAAGATCTGGAGGTATACAGCTTTTATTTGCAATTCTAGCGATTCATCCCTCTGTTTATTTTGGTTTATTTAGCTTTCTGTTTTTTTACTGGATCTACATCTTTCATTTATGCGTATGCTCTTTGCCTCACGACTCTGTGCGATATGGGCAAATCAGAAATAGAAAGGAATGATTTTTCTCATGCGTATGCTCTTTTCCGCCGCGCCTTAGTGTGATCTCGGAAAATAAAAAACATTGAGGAAAATATTTAGTTTCCGTCTAAAGCTAATTTCAAGCTGTAAGATTTGTTTTTTTTTGTATGTCCGTGTTGGGTTTTGTGTTTTTTGTTTTGTAGGTAAAAAAGAGTTTTTTCAAGTAAGCATGCACCCCAAAGATTCAGTGACTAAAAAAAAAGAAAACCCCCCCTTCCTCTTTTACTAACTTTTTAAACTAGGTCATTTGGTCCAAAGTTACTTTATGAGAATAGAGGTCTTGAGTTCAAGTCTTTCTTTTTGTTGAGTTACTTTTTCAAAAAGCACATGTAACTTATGTTTTAAAATTACTTCATGTAAAAGTGTTTTCACCCATTATAAAAAGTGAGTCACCTATGATTCTAAAGTCTCTTTATCTTTTATTTAAGTTACAATTCAGTGGGTAGCTCATTAAGTACCATTGTAAAATTGACTTTCACTTATTTATAAAAGTGAGTCACATAGTTTTTTTTATTTTTTATTAAGATGAGCTAATTAGATTAAGTTTGGAAAGGGGGGGTGGGGGAGATGTTTTTTTTTAAATATAACATTATCATTTATCTCCGCGCATTCACGCATTTCATCGACATCTTCAACAACTTTTCTTCAAAAAACCATAACTTCTTCATCCAGAAGCCATTTTTTTTGAATCAGCCTAATTTTTCGAGATCTTTCCATTGGAACACTCAGTTTAAGCATCTACAACTTCAGTTTCTGTTAAAATGGAAAGTCCATGCTAAGTTATTCGTGACAGCACCCACTACTTCCAATGGTGGTCCTACATTGTGGATTTACTTAGAAGTAAAGGTCTTTATAGAATAGCCTCAGGCCAAGAGGGGGACTTGTAGTCTTGTCATTGAGAAATAAAGGATTTTCTAGTAGAAAGGAAGAATCACACCTTAAAGGAAATGGTTAATTGTATGCTTCAATCTAAAGGACTTAGTCTTAATTTTTGGGCAGAAGCAATTAACTGTGCAAATTACATAGTAAATCGCACTCCTACTAAGGTTTTAAAACATATCGCTCCAGAACAAGCATGTAGCTCAAGTAAACCAGTTGCAAGTCACTTTCGTGTTTTTGGAAGTGAAGCATGGGCCCATATTCCAGATGTGAAACATAAAGCTTTAGAACCTAAGAGTGAAAAATGTATTTTTGTTGGATATTCTGAAGATGTCAAAGGATATAGACTTATTCCACTTAAGTCCAAAAATGTTATCATTAGAAGAGATGTAAAGTTTGCTGAAAATATATCAGCCTATGAGCCTAGTTCGGCGGATGTGCCACCTCTCTCTATCCCTTCTACTTCTGAAAATATTTCTTCTTCAGATGATGACAAGGAGGATGACAATCCTCCCCCACCTTCTCAGGATCCTCCTTCAGCTCCTTAGTTTCCAAAATGGGTCCGTGCTACTCGGGATGCAGCAGGTGCTCTTGCCGGTGATCCTACAGATCAACGACGTACACATTCTCAGTTCGATAGAGCCTCTTCTTTACTGGCTCAAGCTTCAACGAATTATGATCCTGACACATTTGCAGAAGCTTCAGGCCATCCAGATTGGGACACAGCTATGAATGAAGAATATCGTTCATTATTGGCAAATGATACATGGGATCTTGTTCCTCTTCCAAAAGGACGAAAACTTGTTAGATGCAAATGGGTTTACAGAACCAAGTATGGACCAGATGGAAAAGTTGATAAACATAAAGCTCGTCTTGTTGCTAAGGGATTTTCATAAGTTGAAGGCATTGATTATACTAAAACCTTCTCCCCTGTTGCCAAAATGAACTCTATCCACCTTGTTCTTTCCCTTGCTGCCTCTTTCAAATGGGAAGTCCATCAGATGGATGTTAAATCTGCCTTCTTGCATGGGGACTTGCATGAAGAAATATATATGGAACAACCTACTGGCTTTATACAAACAGACTCCAGCCTTGTATGTCGGCTTAAGAAATCCCTTTATGGTCTCAAGCAAGCCTCTTGGGCTTGGTATGCCAAAATGGATAACTTCCTTTTAGAAACTGACTTTTCTAGGTGTCATTCTGACAATACTGTCTACACCAAGAAAGTGGGCAAGTCTCTTATCATTCTTGTTTTTTATGTTGATGATCTTATCCTTACTGGTAGTGATTCCACCCTTATAAACCATGTGAAGTCCAGCCTTAAAAGGAAGTTTGAAATGACAGACTTATGACACTTGCATTATTTGCTTGGTCTTCAAGTCTTGCAATCCAAGGAAGGTATTTCCCTTTCCCAGTCCAAGTATCCCTGTGATCTTCTATGCCATTTTCACATGGAAGACTGTAAGCCAGCCCCTTCTCCCTTTCAGTCTGGAGCCAAACTTTCAGTCACTTGTACTTCCCTTGAAGTTGATGCTACCTTATACCGTCAACTTGTAGGAAAATTTTTGTATCTGACCCATACTCGCTCTGACCTTTCCTTTACTGTTGGCCTTATTACTCGATTTATGCAAAACCCACATGAAAGTCATTGGAAAGCAGATAAAAGAACATTTTGTTATGTTCGAGGTACAGTTTAGTTTGGGATGCATTACAGTCCAGAAGCATCTCCTCAATTGGTTGGTTTCACTGATTCCGATTGGGCTGGTGACCCTGATGATCGGAAGTCTATTGCAGGTTATGTGTTCACTCTTGGTTCAAGACCTATTACATGGGCTTGCAAGAAACAAAGTGTCATTTCTCTTTTTTTAGCAAAAGCAGAGTATCGTGGTGCTGTAGAAGCTAGTAAGGAAGCCCTGTGGCTTCGTTAGATCTTGTCAGAGTTTGGCTTTCAGTAGCAGCAGTCGGGTACACTTTGGTGTGATAATCAAAGTGCCATTCAACTATGTAAAGATCCAGTCCAACATCAGCGCAACAAACACATTGAAATGCACATGCACTTCATCAAAAAGCTCATTCATGACCATTTTCTTGAAGTGCAATATTGTTCAACAAATGATCAAGTTGCAGACATCTTTACAAAGGCTCTCACAGAGGCGAAGTTTACTAAACTTCAATTTATGGTTGGAGTTCAGGGAGTTGTCATTAAGGGGGGATAGGCTCTAATGTTTCCTTCCTTTTCCTATTGTGTCATATTTGTATATCTTTCAATCCTATCCCAAGTTGTTCTTAAGGGGGGATGTTAAGATATTCCGACACATAGGAAATAGTTAAGTATAACTTGGTCTAGTGTAGAGTTAGGTAAAGTGTGTTTTTTTACTATGTACTTTTGTAACTTACAATCCGATGGTCATGATATGTTCTATACATGAAGTGATTCGATGGTTCATTCTCTCCTCGGTATTACCGACACTTGATCCATGGCTTAACACTCGATTGGTCCATGATCTCTATTTAAAGAGCATGGAGGGTCATTTGTAGGGTAACTGTTCATTAGAGAAGCTTATGTAAATTTTCATTCTTTTATTAATAAATTTCCTGAAGTGGCCACGTTGGCTCAGGCTGTGGACTGTTTCCCTCTTTGAGGGTTTTAACCATGTCAAGAATACTAGTGTATTGATCTGTGATTTGTTTGTGAGCGGTGTCCTTTGGTGTTCTATTTGAGGAACTTACTTATAAATTCCTACAAACTTATTACTAGCAATTTCAAAAAAATCTTGATAATAAACTAATAAATTACATTAGGTGGTTTCAAATGCGTTAACCAAATAACACATTAGATGGTTCCAAACGCGTTAACCAAATAAGTATAAACTATATTTTGATTTTATAGAAAGAATTGTCTAGAGAAAAATGTGTTTTTTCATGTCTCTTTATTTTGCCACATTGATGTGAATATTTTGTAATCCTTAAGCATGGATATGCTGTAAGGAATTTGAATTAGAGCAAGGATATGCATAATGTGAATATTTTGCTAAGTTGCACTGAAACAGATACGGGGTTTAAAACAGATACGACAAATTTTCAAAATATCAAGATATGATACGGCAAGGAAATGACATGCATATATATATATATATATATATATATTACCATTTATCTTCTAGAATCTAGAATTTCTATCTAAAAATGCATAGTCATCATCATGAATTCAACATAAACAAATCATCATCATCAATTTAGCATAAACATTGTCATCATCATTAGTGATTATTATAACATTCAACATATTATCGTCATCATTAATAATGTAATCAGAAATGCTACAACCTTTGTGCTTTCGGGTCCAACTCCTTCAAATAATCTGTCATGCATGGCAGATGATATCTATCTTCCTTGCATGACAATTAAAAGGCCCATGGGATCATTGGGATATTCCATCAAGACCTATTTGAACATTTCAATCTTCTCAATGTCAGCTTGGTATCATGACTATATGCAGGCCCAAGATTGGCTAGAGAAGATTTGTTATATTGGAGGGATTTATGAAATCAAGAGCAAAATCAATGACAATTAACAAAACCTTAACCAAAATGAAAATTAATCGCTTAAATAAATCTCTTTACGAAGACATTCATCAAACCCTTTTATTTGCATTTTTCGACATCTATCTTTTTCTTAGTAAGAATCCTTGATAAAAATATGGAGTGTTGTTGTTTCTAAAGATTTAGAAAAGACTTATGAGACACTGTTTATAGTGAGTTTATTTGCAAATTTGATTTCTTCATTTTTGTTATTTATTTATGGCTATACAAATTTTCAAGCTTTTTAACATTTCAAGGGTTGATTCTGATCACAATTTTCGTGGATCCGTTTCCGGGAATCCAGAAACAGATCCAAAAAATTTTAAATATGTTGGAAATGTATCCAATTCCAAATCTAAAGTTTCCAATTTTTTGGAACGACGCAAAAATGATTTTACAACGTTTTAGACAAGAATTGTATCTGTTTATGTATCGGAAACGGGGATCCGCGTTTCCGGAAAATGCTTTAGAAATTTCCGGTAACTTAGATATTTTGTAATCCTTAAGCATGGATATGCTGTAAGGAATTTGAATTAGAGCAAGGATATGCATAATCCAAAGGCCTGTTCACATTCACATGATTTTATAAAATGAATTAGAGCAAAGATATGCATAATCAAAAGACCACCTCACATTCACATGATTTTATATTTTTATATTAAGTTTTTTTTTTAAAATTGTCCCAGCTATACCATTGGCTAGAAATTACTGAAGGACGCCACTGCTTACAGACTTTGCAGTACTTCTTGGAATCACAAAATGCACAAGTCTCTAGTGATCTTAGCTTATCTACGTAGTAACATACAACTTGTTAAGTTTTGGTATGTTCTATGAGCAATTTATTTCAATTTTTCACAGTTAGCTCATTATCTTTTCCAGATTAACAATCATATCAGCATTAAAGTAAAATGCAGATAGAACATAAATATAAATCGCAGAAGACAAGCCAAGACAAGAGGACACAAGATGTGGCGCAAGCCAGAGACAAACCCCACAATGTGACAAAACCCTTGATCAATTCTTCTTTTATGTTCTTCAATAGTTCAATAGAGAGAGATAATACACATACATTAGAAGTCAACACTTTGACTTGTAAAAATAAGAGCAGAGATCTTCACCATGAAGATGACATAAAGAGGTTGCAGATCTGAGGACATGGACTGCAGTTCTGAACTCGGGTGAAGGAAAACATTCTTCCAAAGTGATTCCATCACCATGTTGCATTCATCATGCTGCATCTATCACCATGCTGCATCTCATCATGCTGCATCCAACATGCTGCATCCATCATGCTACATCGCTGTTAGATAACTAAGCCTTTCAAGGGCTGCAGACTACCTAGGAGAGTCCCTCCTAATCCACGTTGCCACCCACACTCAATGCATACTGAAATACTCCCATGGCACAACCTTAGCTGCTTGATGTGGCTTGCAGCCTAGCAAAGCAGCTAGTTGTAGCTTATCGAATCTTCCAACAGGTCTAGACAAATCATGAATTCATGGCTATTCATGACCTTGATACTACGCTGTCACCTACAAGGATTCTGGCTGCATTTAGGGCTCATTAACAACGTCTTGAGGCCTCTCCTTGATGACTGTAATGATAGGGCCTTCTAACTATGAGACAGAACCTTACAAGCTGTGGAGAGGTCACTTCTGGACAACGTTTAAGCTTACTTGACAATAGCTAGATGTCCTTGCTCTTGTGTGGATAAGTGTTGCAATTAACAACGTATTGGAGCTTCTCTTAACAACGTATTAAAGGCTTCCTTTGAACAGTGTATTAAAGATGCATTTGAAACCTCCTTTCTCTACAGAATTAGACAGCGTTTGAGAGCCAACTCTATGACTGCGGCTAGGGCTTGTACTGACATCGGTTAGGGCACATAAAAACCCTCCTTAAACTGCAGCCTAGTCTCTTTAAAGATTGCGGATAGAAGACCTCTCCTAGGACTGCGTAGGAGCCTCCTTTAGGACAACATGGGTGTATTTCTTTCATCCTCCATGACTGCGTCTATAGGGCTGGTTTCATTGACTATGGTTAGGGTTCTCCACGGCAGTGTTAAGACATTGTGTATTAGACTTCTTTCAACGACAGTTAGGGCCTCCTTTAGTCCACGGATTAGGGCTTCTTTAGACTGCGTATTGCAGCTCCCCTAGACAACAGATAGATCTCTTTCAATCTGTGGTTAGTGCTCTCCATTTGGCTGCAGCTAGGGCATCATCCTCTCTGCGGTTAGATTCACTGTGGCTAGGGCATCATATAAGGCCAACATACTCTTTAGTGTCTCTCCTTCTCCAAAAACCTAAGACGTGGAGAGGAGATCACTTAAAGAGTGTGTGCCAAATGACTTCAAATCCTCTTTTATTTATACTAAAACGTAGATGATGAATAGGCATGTCTATTGGGCTTCTGAGTGCTACTCAAGTTGTTGGTTGGCTTGATAATAATTCGATAATCAAAGTAAATTCATATCTCCATAAATACTTATCAGAATCGGATGATCTTTAGATCAATCCTACATCTCTCGATGAAAGGGATCCTATAAAAGTATCAGCTGCCATAAATAAGCTGATCCACATGGAGTTTGGCCCTAGTTGCCAATTTTAACACTCCCTCTCAACTAGGGAGAACTCCATCCGCTGATCCATATGTTCGACTGTACTGTCTCTGCCATCAGTGCCCTGCACTATTATGTTCAGCTCTGCTCAACTCTGCTAGCTTTGTTCAACTCAGCTCAACTCAGCTCTGCTCAGCGCAACTCTACTCAGCTTTGCTGGCTTTGCTCTGCTTTGCTCAGCTCTGCTGGCTTTGCTCAGCTCTACTGGCTTTGCTCAGCTCTGTTGGCTCTGTTCTACTCTTCTTAGCTCTACTGGCTCTGCTGGCTCTCTGCTGGCTCTACTATGCTCAGCTAAGCTCTACTGAGCCATGAAGAAGAAGAATTGATCAAGAATGTCTCATACCATTCTCCATTGACCCGAAGTCAGTCTCAGAGTGCGTACCACTGGTCTCAGACCAGTGTCAGCCAACCCAAAGTCAACATCATAGTGGGTACCACTCCTACCACTGGTCCCTGACCAATATCATTAGTCCCAGAGTGTGTACCACTAGTCCCATACCAGTCTCAATCGACCCGAAGTCAGCGTCATAGTATGTGCCACTCTCACTGGTCCCAGACCAGTCCTCCACTGACCCGAAGTCAGTCTCAGAGTATGTACCACTGGTCCCAGACCAGTCTCAGCCGACCCGAAGTCAACGTCATAGTAGGTACAACTCCTACAACTGGTCCCAAACCAATATCGTTGATCCCAAATCAATGAAGTTCATCCTAACATAGGGAGTACGGTAGATACAATGATGCGTCCATCGATACTACTATGGTCCCTATCCTCATTTCCCTGCTCATTGATCAGATGAGAGGTACTTCCCATGAGTCCCAGATTGCATGGGTAGGATGCCTCGATAAGAGAACTAATCAATCCTATCCTCACAGGAGAACTTATCATCCTGCCACACAATCGCCATGAAGAACACATCATCCAGGCCTCACAGGAGAACTAATCATCCTACCACATAATCGTCATGGAGAACACATCATCCAGACCTCACAGGAGAGCTAATCATCCTGCTACATAATCGTCATGGAGAACACATCATCCAGACCTCTCAGGAGAGCTAATCACCCTGCTACATAATGATGATGGAGAACACATCATCCAGACCTCACATGAGAACTAATCATCCTGCTACATAATGGTATCCAAACAGCTCATTGAAGAGCTTTCTTAACCAGACTGCCTCTTAGGTAGCCATGCTGGCATTAATATACTCAGCCTCGGCGGTACTCAAAGCCACCGACTTTTGCTTCCTGCTCATCCAGGATCTCGAAGCAGATCCCAAGGAGAACCCAGCATGAGAAGTGCTCTAGTGATCCTTCACACTGCCTGCCCACTCAGCGTTTAAAATATTTCAGGCAGTGTATCTCAATCCATGAGAGATTGTGCCCTGAAGATATCTCAAAAGATTCTAGGCACCAATCCAGTGAAGCTCAACCAAATATGAGCTCACCATACTAACTACAAAACATATGCCCGGACGGAGGTTTACCAAGAACATCAACGCGAATGAGTTTATGAAACTCAGAGGCATTTCCCAAATTTGGTCCGACATCACTACCATATAACTTCTGAAAGTTAAGATCCTCAAGGTAGTCATAGGCTTGCAGTTTATCTTTCCACATTCGGAATCCAACTCCCTCTGTCTCCTACAAATGAGAGGGTTTGCACCTGTCAGACATAGGTGCCGATATGAGAGGTCTATCATCCACAACCTTTGAGTAATGGTTTGGATCGGTTTCACTCCTAGTGAATCTCAGCTTCATCAGACAGCTATCGATCCTCTCATACTACGTCCGAGGTGTTTTGCTTCAACCCATAGAGGGCTTTCTTCCACCTGTATACATGAGATTCCCAATCATGAATCTCAAACTCCTCGGGTTGTTCCAAACCGTGGACCTGCTGCATGAGGGGAATGGTCACCCTCATAAGATTTTCCTTCAGTACATTTCAGACATGTACCTTCATGCTCTTTTTGAATTCAGGGATCCCTTTTCATCGAAGAGTGCCACCCTATAACCTTTGACTTCCATTGCTAAAATGGACACCCGGTTCTTCTTGCGATCAGGTACTTAAAAGAGATTCTGTAAATGAATTGAGTTACCCCCATTCAGTTGAGGGATAACATTCCCAACATCCTTTCTGGGATAGGTGGCATCAGCTCCAAGTATACTCCCATGATTTTTTCCATCTCTACCAAATTAAAGAGTGTAACCATTTATTCGATGAAGTGCCTTGAAGCACCAAAGGATCTGAAGGAGAGGGCCAATATAAGATAACGCTTCTTTATCTTATCAGAAACAACATTTGATTCTTCATACCTGGGGTTCCTTGCTTTCTCTGAAGAATCGGTCGTGTCCTTGATGACCTGCATCTCTGCCATTTAGACACTCCTTTGCATAATGGCCGAAATTATTGTAACCAAGGCATCTACCTTTCCTTCCACCCTTAGATCTAAACTTCCCAATGAAGTGATCTTTAGGTAGGCCATCCGAAATTTCTGCTCCACCATTCTGATAATATTCTCTGCTTTGACTTCACCCTTAGATAATTTGAAGAGGGATGAGGAACCCATTGATCCTTTTGTCCTGTTCCAACTGTCTTCGACGATTGCTCTTTCACTCTTGCTTGGGCATTGTCTTCACCTCAGCTCCGATTCCATGTTAAGTTTTGGTATGTTCTATGCTAGAGAAATTTATTTAAATTTTTCACAGTTAGCTCATTATCTTTTCCAGATTAGCAATCACATCAGCATTAAAGTAAACTGCAGATAGAACATAAATATAAATCGTAGAAGACAAGCCAAGACAAGAGGACACAAGATGTGGCGCAAGCCAGGGACAAACCCCACAATGTGGGGAAACCCTTAATCAATTCTTCTTTTATGTTCTTCGATAGTTCAGCAGAGAGATAGTACACATACATCAGAAGTCAACACTTTGACTTGTCAAAATAAGAGTAGAGGTCTTCACCATGAAGATGACATAGAGAGGTTGCAGATCTGAGGACATGGACTGCAGTTCTGAACTCAGGTAAGGAAAACATTCTTCCAAAGTGATTCCATCACCATGCTACATCCATCATGCTGCATCTATCACCATGCTGCATCTCATCATGTTGCATCCAACATGCTGCATCCATCATGCTGCATAACTGTTAGATAGCTAAGCCTTAACAACGTATTGAGGCCTCTCCCTGATGACTGTAATGATAGGGCCTTATTCTAGCTATGAGACAGAACCTTACAAGTTGTGGAGAGGTCTCTTCTAGAAAACTTTTAAGCTTACTTGACAACAGCTAGATGTCGTGGCTCTTGTGCGGATAAGTGCTGAACTCCAAGCCCTCTAACTCGAATTTATTGAGCTAACTGAGTGACAAGATCCATGTCACACTAGTTAACTACCTGTTGTCCTGCTGATTTGGAAATTTGATTTACTCAATTTGACTAAGGCTAAAGTCAAATTGAACTTTTCTTGCTACATTTTTTCAACACTCCCTCTTAGCAAGAAAGAGATTTTTCACCACCTCCTATCCTGTACCTGTGGAATTCAAATTTACCTCTTGACAATACTTTTGTGAAGATGTTAGTGTCTTGCTCCTCAGTTGGAATGTATTGTAGCAACATAATTCTCTTGTGCACACAATCCCGCAAATCATGATACCAAATATTAATGTGCTTGGACCTATCATGAAATACAAAATACTCAGAGAGATTAATGCAACTCTGGTTATCACAATATATCATTGTCAGATCCATCTCTTGATTGAATAGTCCCACAAGCATTTTCCTCGTCCAGATTGCTTCACATGTTGCTTGGGTTACAACCATGTATTCAACCTCTAGTGAGCTGAGTGCCACAGACCTTTGCTTCCTACTGTACCGGGAAATCACTGCAGAATCATTATTGAAGATAGCACCTGATGTACTTTTCTTGCTAGATGGACTAACTACCCAATCTGCATCGGTGAAGCCTTGCAACTTCATCCTTCTGTCCTTTTGTACCATAATCCATATTGGGTAGTGCCTTTGAGGTACCGTAACACATGCTTTGTTGCCTTCCAATATAATTTGGTAGGGCTCACCATAGCTTGGCTAAGCTGGTTGACTGCATAACACATGTCGGGTCATGTGTTCACAAGATACATTAGTGAACCCACAAGATGCTTGTAAATAGTAGCATCAACTTCCTCACCTGAAGAAGCATACTCCTTTGTCCAGTTTGTAGCTAGAGGGGTGTCCATGGGCTTACAATTATCCATGTGAAATATCTGAAGTATTTTAGTAGCATACTTGCCTTGAGACACAAGCAATTCACCATCAGTCTGCCATACTTCCAGCTTGAGGAAGTAATGCATGAGGCCCATGTCTTTCATCTCGAATTCCTTACAAGATCCTTTTTACAAGAGATGATCAACTACTCATCACCTGCCAATATTAAATCATTGACATACAAAACAAGAATAAGAAACTTACCATCTACCACAGTGTGATAAAGGTTCGCCTCTGCTTCACTTTTGGTGAAGCGCAATCCAACGAGATAAATGTCGATCCGAGTGTACCATGCTCGGGGCACCTATACGAGACCATACAATTCTCTCTTGAGTCTGCACACATGCGACTCTCGATCATATGTCTCAAATCCTTATAGATGCTATATGTAAATTTCCTCCTCAACAACACCATTGAGAAACACGGTCTTCACATCCATCTGGTGGATTTTCCACTCTATCTGTGCGGCCAATGTTAGAATGGATTTGATTGAGGAATATCTTGCAACTAGTGCAAAAGCTTCCTCATAGTCCACTCCCTCTATCTAAGAGAATTATTTGGCCACAAATTTGGCCTTTTACTTCTTGATGCTCCCGTTAGTTTCATGCTTCACTTTGTAGATCTATCTCGAACCAAACATTGGTTTCCATTTTGGTCTCTGTTGAGAAGCGTAGCAAGAAAATCTCAATTTGACTTTGCTTTGGTCAAATTGAGAAAATTTGAATTTCCACACCAGCAGACAACTTGGTGGTAGTTAACTGAGGTGAAATGGCTCTTGTCACTCAGTTAGATCAATGATTTCGAGTCAAAGGGCTTGGAGTTCTATGCATGTGCGATTGTTAATTTGTAGCAATCTAGTTCAGTTATTTTCAGTTGTATTCAATTAAATTAGTTATAACTGTTGATAGAACTAGTTGGAGGTCAGTTGTGTAGTGAGACAACAATCTAACTCAGTGATCACCTAGTTAACTGATCATTCAACCAAAAATGGCTAGTGCATGTAGAGAATTTGAGTTCCCCAACTATGGTGGAGATTCCAAGGCAATGTAACATCAGTGGTAGACTAGTCTTGAGTATACAGGTGTTGCATGAAGTCAAAGATCCAACCTTGGGAATTGTGCAATCAATTGGAGGAAAATTTCTAAAAAATAGGGGCCTAATTCCTCAGGATTTGCACAAGGAAATAAGGGCTCAAGCAGAGACAAAATTTGACTAGGGCCTAATTCCTCAGGATTTGCACAAGGAAATAAGGGCTCAAGCAGAGACAAAATTTGACTAAGTCTGGGTTAGAGTTTCTCATTGAGCAGAGAGAAAGGTTATTCACTTGTAGGTTGAGCTTAGAGCAGGCAAGCAATCATAATACATTCTCTATTCATATGATTAATGCAAGTAGGCGTAAGGGGTTTTCACCCATTGGTTTCCCCTAGATAAATCTGTGTACTTGTGTATGTGATTGATCCAGATTTAAACAAGAACACAACAAATTACAGATATAACCATAAATACAAAGATGCAGTAGAAATAACACTTCATTTCATTAATATCAAACACTGAAAGATGCTTACAAACATAATGGAGATAAGACTAGCTCGGGCGATGGTAGCTTATCTCTGAGAAGAGATGTGGCGGCTACATGCCTCCGAACTGTGTTACAATGAGGCTCAAAGGCCTATTTATTATTGAGAAACAATGGAAAACCCTAAACATCCAAAAACCTAACCCTAGGAGATGAAGCACCAAAACTATGGACCTCATTTGGGGAAATTGGTACATCAACTTCCCGGGGTCGTAACTTTGGCATACGATCTCCGTTTGGCTATCATAATACCTCATTTTGAAGATATCGAAGAGAAGGCAAAAAAAAAATAGGCACGCAAATTTGGGATGTTTTCAGTGTCTTTGTTTTCCCTAAAAATGCCGTTTAGGGCCTCTAAACAACTTTGGAAGTTCAGGACCCGAAAAATTGCCAAAAATAAACTGTGCTACAGTTAAGGAAACCGAAAAACTGAAAGAGACAGTATTGTGGGTCCAAGTGGAATAGGAAAGTGGTCACCAATATCCACCTAGATCGTTCCTCCTCGCCTAGGAAGAAATGGACCCCATTGCGTTGAGTTCCTCCATGAGATGATGAAACTTCTACTGAACTTGGTCCCTGGTGAGCCACTTGCCCTGGTGAAGGAGTTGGCCTGCTTTTACGAGTCGATATAGTTGGATCTTTTGCTGTCGGGTGTTCTTGATTTGTGTGTCCATGATCCGATCAGTTGTGGCTTGTTCCATGCAGTCTGGATTTAACTCTATAGGTGTGAGTTGTTCTGCAATGTCTGATGTGTCTAGCAATGGTGGGAAGTATGGTCGAAGGCGGTCCACATTGAACACTAGGTGCAGGCCAAGGAATGGGGGAATGTTGAGCTCAAATTCATTGTCTCCCACCGCCTTGGTAATGGTGTAAGGAACATATCAGAGTGGTCTGAGTTTCCGATAGGCTCTGGTAAGGCGTTCCTTTTGAAAATGCAACCAGAATTTGTTGCCCACCCTAAACTTGTGTGGCACCCGATGTTGATCATGTCGCTACTTGTACTTGGAATTTGATTTCTCCAGAATGTAGTGGACCTGTTGGTGAATATGTTGGATGTGCTCAATGAAGCTGTTTTCCTTATCAGTTTCGGACTGGACATGAGCCGAATCTGCACGAGTCGCTGCAAATGGCATAGCCACATCAATGGGACATAGTGGCTGGAATCCCAAGCTCGCCTGAAAAAGGATGTGGTCAGTCGAGTTGTGGAGAGCCCGTTATAGCTGTGCTGGACATAGGGAGGCTCTAATCCCATGTGCGTGGATGCTTTGAGTTGTACATGCGCAGAATGTGTATGATCATCGTGTTGACGACCTCTGTCTGGCCATTAGTTTGGGGATGGAAAGATGTGGACTTAGTGAGATTGGTGTCCAACATTGACTAGAGACTGGACCAAAATGTATTGAGGAACCTGATGTCCCGATATGAGATTATAGATTGTGGGATCCCAAAGTGTACCCACACTTGTTCAAAGAAGAGTTTAGCAGTGGCTTCCGCTGTGATATTCTTCTTGCAGGATGCCATAATGACCATCTTCGAGAATCTGTCGACGACTACAAAAAAATAGTCATTGCCATGCTTAGTAGAAGGAAGGCCCGACATGTAATCCATGGAGATGGATTCCCAAGGTCGACTATGGGTAGGTAGCGGAGTATAGAGGCCTTGCTTCTTGATGGTCGGTTTGGCAATGGCGCAGGCAGTGCAGGATCTGATGTAC
>APFE030659424.1:138419-176796 GCA_000404065.3 Pinus taeda
CTGGGAGTGGAAGAGGCGCTTCTCATCCTCTGGATCTTCGGGTTCTTCCTTTTGGATCTTCGTGGTGGCAATGGTGGCGTTGGGCTCTGCATCGATAATCTGCTTCCCTTTGTCATTTCCATTATCGGGTTTTGACTCAGAGTCGGAACATGCATCTGATTCCAAAGCCTTTAGCTCGGCCACCAGTGTCTGCTTGGCCTGACACTCACTTGTGTTGTGAGTGGAGCTCTTATGGAACTCACACCACTTTCCCGTATCCTTCTTCGGCTTCGCGGTGTTGTTCTTTGTTTGCGGCTTTAGCAAGTTATTCTGGGCTGCCCCGCCTTGGATTTGTCCTTTTTTCTGCGGTTTGGGGGTGCCTTTCCCTTACTTCGAATTTGCAAATCCAAAGTCTCGCTTCTTCTGTTTAAACTTTTGCTCGATCTTGATGGCATATCGGTATGTTGTGCCGAGCGAGGAGATGTTCAAGAACTCCATCTCAATCTATATGTACCTGTGTAGGTAGCCATGGTACTTGAGAACCAAATGGTTCTCAAAATCCTTGATACCCAACTTTGTGCGAAGGGTATGAAAAACATTGGTAAACTTCAGTACATCTTGGTCCCTGCCCTGTCCCAGCGTTGTCCACTTTATGTATTTATCCTCATAGCTCCCGACATGGTAGTGCTTCTCCTTGATGGCATCTCGGAATGAGTTCCAAGTGGGTGCGGCTGAAAACAATGAGTTTGTACTTTCATCCTTTTGCTTGTAGTAGGTTTCCTGCTAGTCCTTGACGTGGGGGGCTGCTTTGAGAAGTGAAAAAATGATCTTTTCCCGTCTGGAAAAGCCATGAACATAAACATATCCTTCTAGAATATTTAACCATTTATCTACAACATCTGCATCTATCTGACCCTCAAATATGGAAATGTCAAATTTAACTTGTACCTTAAAGGGTGTGGCGCTTCTAGAGTAGCTGTCGGAAGTAGATGCGTCGCCCTTGGGTAGCCGCTAAAGGATCTGGACAAAGTTGTCCATCATCGCGTTCCTTTGTCGCTCGAGGGCTTCTTCGAGCAAGATTTTGATAGGATTTCCTGCCCCCTTGTCTTTCTTTTCATCCACCACGGGAGGCCGTTGGGATTTGCGACACTGGTCTTGCAAAAATTCGACCAGTTCAAGCCCTAACTCCTTATATCCTGACCTCATTGGGGACATGCAAAGAAAAATAGAGAAAGAGAAGACCGCTTTGATACCACTGATCCAGATTTAAACATGAACATAAAAAATTACATATATAACCATAAATGATGCAGTAGAAATAACACTTCATTTCATTAATATCAAATACTGAAATATGCTTACAAACATAATGGAAATAAGACTAGCTCGGACGATGATAGCTTATCTCTGAGAAGAGATGTGGCGGCTACATGCCTCCAAATTGTGTTACATTGAGGCTCAAAGGCCTATTTATTATTGAGAAACAATGGAAAACCCTAGACATCCAAAAAGCTAACCTTAGGAGATGAAGCGCCAAAATTGTGGGCCCCGTTTGGGTAAATTGGTACATCAACTTCTCGAGGTGGTAACTTTGGCATACGATCTCCGTTTGGCTATCATAATACCTCGTTTCAAAGATCTCAAAGAGAGTCGAAAATAAATGAGCAAGCCAATTTGTGATGTGTTTGATCTCTCCATTTTCCCTAAAAAACGTCGTCTAGGGCTTCAAAATGGCTCTGGAAGTTCATGACCCGAGAAACTGCCAAAAATAGTAAACTGTGCTACAATTAAAGAAACTGAAAAATTGAAAGAGACAGTGTTGGGAGTCCAAGTGGAATAGGTAGGTGGCCACCAATATCCACCTGGATCAGTGATTGATGCATGCTTGTGAATGTTGTTCTAAATTGTGAATTAATTTCCGCAACGCTGTAGAGTAGAATTGTGTCTCTTGATTTAGATTAAATTTCTTGAGCAGTTGCACTTCTATCACCATATTTATACATGGTATCAGAGTAGGATTCACATTAGAACAAAAGTTTCAAAGTTGTGTCTTAGGAGGTTCGAATTTGTAGCTTCAGTGTAGCAGGACTTCTTCAGAGTTGGGAGAATGACCTTCAATGGACTGAGATTAGAGTATGCCTTAGAAGGCAACTCGAATTTCATTGTCTAGAAGGATCACATGGAGGCAGTGCTTGATGACAATGGATTGCTATAATATGTCAAGTCAAACATTCCAAAACTAGGATCAACTAATGCCAAAAATCGATCCCAATGGAAGAAAGATGTAGTCAAGAGGAGGAGAATAATCTCGGAGGGAGTGCAGGACCACATTGCCTCAAATATCCATGGCGAAGAAACTCCTTTCGCAATGTGGAAGACATTGACAGAGCTATTCGAGAATAACAATGACAATAGAAAACTAACCCTCAAAGACAAACTTTGAAACATTAAGATGTAGAAGAATGATACTATTCCACAATATCTCACCATATTTACACAAGTTTGGGATGAGCTTGGAGGGGTTGGTGTGAATGTTACAGAAGATGGCTTGGTGATCTTAGCTCTTCTAGGCCTTCCTAAAATATGGCATAGTTACCAGGACTTGGTGAACAAGAGGGAGAAATTATCGAATTGGGAACGCTTATGGTTTGATTTGGTACAAGAAGAGATCAGGGAAAATACCAGAGATGGAAGTTCATCCAAGGGAGAGGATGAAGAAATTTTTTCATTGGTTGGAAAGGGAAAGAAGGGCAAAGGGAAGAATTCTCAAACCAAACCAAAATCTAGCCAAATGGGGCAAGAAGAAAGACCTGTCCAAAATAAAATTCTTCAATTGTCATGAATTCACGCACTATGCTACGAAGTGTCCACACAAAAAGTCTAGCAAGAAAAACTCAGGAGAAGCAGCGGGTGAAGCATTGGTTTCACAGTTCAAACTAGACTTAACCCTTATCACATCAATGACCATCAATGTGATGGGGAGTGTTTGGTACTTGGACTCAAGTGCCTCGTTCCACATGGCAGGGTGTAGAGATTTTTTCAGTGACATGGAGGAGAAAGATCTCTAGATGCATATTGAGCCTGGGGACAATGAAAAGTACAATGCTACTGGGATTGGTTCAGTAGCCTTTAAGAGGGAGTCAGGATCCCCTCTTCACCTCAAAGATGTCATGTTTGTACTAGGCTTGAAGAAGAACTTCATCTCTGTAGAAATTTTGGAAGACCATGGCTATGATGTGATCTTTAATAAAGGTAAAACCTTTCTGAGACACATCGATACTGGGCAGGTGAAGCAGATAAGGGATCGGGTGAAGAACCTGTATAAAATTGATGTGGAAGATGTGTTGCATTAAGTAGTAAGGCAGAGAAAGTGCAAACTTCTGATGTCAATGAAATTTGGCATAGGAGATTGGGCCATTTACATCATAGCACCTTAAAAATTATGCAACAAATAACCACTACCCTCCCTAAAGGATCACTTGAGCAACAAGATGTCTGCAAGGGTTGTACCTTGGGGAAGCATGTGAAATCAATATTCCATGACCGAGACAACAAAGCACATGCAACCTTGGAGAGAGTCCACTTTGATGTTTGTGGACCCTTCTCGACAACCTCCACTGCCAGACATAAGTACTATGTTATTTTTATTGATGATTTCTCAAGTAAGTGCTTGATCTTATTCATGTGGAAGAAGGATGAGACATTCTCAAAATTTGTAGAATTCAAGGCACTAGTTGAGAAGACACTGACAAGGTGAAGGCTTTCAAGGGTTAAAATGGAGGTGAGTATGTTTCGAATGACTTCAAGCACTTTTGTGCCAAAGAAGGAATTTGAAGAGATCTCAAAACACCCCACAACCCACAATAGAATGGGGTAGCTGAGAGGAAGAACTAGAGCATTGTGGGAGTTGCGAGAGCTGTGTTACATGACCAAGACCTACCACTGCATTTGTGGGTAGAGGCATGTAACACAACAATATACTTGCATAACCGAAGTCCTCATTGTATTCTTCGTATGATTACACCGGAGGAGGCTTTCTCGGGGAGAAAGTCGGATGTGTCTCACTTCAGAATTTTTGGAGCCTCTGTTTAATGCCATTTCTCCAAAGGTTCAAGGAAGAAACTTGAGCAGACAACAGAGTTGGGAGTTTTTGTCGGTTACACCAAAACTCCACACAACTACCGGGTGTACTTACCTTCCCTCAAAATGAAAGTTGTGCGAAGGGATGTAAATTTTGATGAGGAGAAAGTAATGAGATGCTCTCTTGAGAGGGAGCTTCAAATCCCACCAGAAGAGGAGATTTTATCTCCAAAGGAGGAGGATTAGGAAAGGAGGTCACCTGAGAGGTACACTGGCTACATGGCTCTAATCACTGAGCTTGTAGAGACTGAACCATCCTCTTTTGAGGAAGCAATTGAGCAACCAGTTCAGGTTGATGCAATGGTGGAAGAATACGAATCCATCATGAAGAACAATGTTTGTGAAGTGGTTAAAAGACTAACATATTGTTGAAATTTCTAAGTTTGACACATTAGAAATCCCTATTGCATTATCTAGTTTATTTCTCCTAATTGTTTACTCGATTAACAAGTTATTTATAAATATAAATACTGAAAATAAACAGAAATGAAGCCTTAACTCATATACAGATCAACAACTGAAATATTAGACAAACACACAAGGGACATCGTTATTTTTGGACAATTGTCACCGGAAAAACCCAATGTGGGAAAACAAGTGCAACAGTTCTGAGGGTTTTATTATTATGCAAATTCCTTGAGTACAACTAAGGTTCCGAATTGGCTCACCCAACAATGATTGTTACATGACAGTAATACCTCTTGTCGGAGATAGATATTCAGCCTCTTAGCTTTGGCCTGCCCCACAGAAATCCTTCTGGCATTTCTCCTAGGCTCTGTGTCAGCTCTGTTAGCCTCAACGTAGCTCTTGAACCCTCTGCATCAACCTTCTGCCTCTCCATGTCATCTTTCTAACCTTTTGCGTCACCCACACAGGCCCCTTAGCCTCTACGTAGTCTCTAGCTACCTCTGCATGGCTCCTGCTGCCTCTGCGTTAGCCTCTTTGGTCACTGTGCTGACCCTCAGGCACTATCTCTACCTCTCTGCTATGTACTCACTGCCCCTCACTGCAACAGATCACTTGTTCGAATTTTCTCAGCAAACCCCGCTCCAGAAAATCGAACCGATTGATTAATCTTGGTGTATCTCCAACTGACCCTTAAGCCTCCTCTTATACTTTTCCTGTTGAGTCTTCAACGGACGAGAGTAAGTATCTAATCAATGGCTAATATTATATTTGGCTTGATCCATGTCATTTAGAACATTCTCACCCAGTTTTATATTAATACCGATTAATATTTTAATTTTCCTAATTTTAGACTTAGGAACCCATTAAAAATATTAATTATTTTAATATCTCTCTAACTAGGTGGAATTTTCCCAAATCATTTTTGGGTCTTGGAGATCTCATGTGCTTTAGCCTCTCCACCAATTTTCATGGTTAGAGCACATCCGATACGAACACAAATCAACACTCACTCTTAGCGAGGAATGTGCTCTAGTAATGCTCCACCACTGAACATCACACTACTCCTTCCGCATCAGTGCCTGTGCTGATGCTTGGTCTGATACCCAACATCCACTGCACTATTGCTTCCTGTACTGTTGCCCATGGCTCTGCCATTGCCACTGCTACATCTGTACTGCAACTCCCTCTCAACATGTTGGCCATGCTGCCCATAACATTGTCATTGCTAACTGCTGCACTGCTACTCAGTTATGGAGAAGTAACTAATCTATCCAAATTCTAACATCCTTGTTAGTGTGGAGGCCTCTTGATACTGAAGCTACCTCTACTACTATCTTGTGCTCCCTTTGCTGCCTCTACACCGCTGCAAACACCTCTGTGCCTCTTGCATTGCTGTAACCTCCTCTGTGCCTCTGGCACTATTGCAAGCACCTCTGTGCCTCTCGCACTGCTGCGACCCCCATTGCACTGCTACAGACCTCTGCACTCTAGCACTGCCTTGTTGCTCCATCGTATCTTGCTTCTAGCGACATCCGTCATCCTGCTACTATCATTCGAGGATCCTGTAGCTGGATACAACCCAAGAGTTTGGGCACCTCAAGGATCCTTCCCTTGCTTCTATAGACCTCTTGACTATAGCTCCAGATCACCCCACCTCCATCAAGGAGATGTGGCTTCCATATTTGCCAAAATGCATGTCGAACTGGTTCTCTTCTCCCTCTTTCGCTGCTGCCCCAACAAAAATCGGATTTGGATTTCTTTGGCACAATAAATCCTCTAAGGAACAAGCATCTCTAGACTCCCTCTAAGTCCTGATTTCCTTCATGGAAATCCTCCCGCCAAATGTCGAATCACTTCTCTCCAATCCTCCTTTGTTGCTGCAACTCAGATATGGATTTCTTGGCTAGAAATCTGTCAAGGTAGCGACTCCCTCTACCTTTGTTCTATCTTGTTAGGTACTGTTCTGCTTCGACAGAAACAACACCCAACCAGCCTCCCAATCCACATTCTGCACACATCTCCATAGGTCCTAGCAACTGAATAAACTAAGCCTTCTAGCTCTGCGCAATCCCGACAAAAGTTGAATCGCTTCTCTGGCCAACTGTGTCAAGCTTACCTGGCTAAGTAGGATGACATGGCTCTTCCTAAGCCTCTTTTGCCTATCTCTGCATCTGCGCTGGCCGTCTCTTTGGCTCTAAATGATGATGCAGGCCCTCTATGCCACTCCTTTGCCGCCTTCTTCTTAGGAGCAACTCTGTCTCTCGGGACAGTTGCTACTGCTGCAAATTTCCGATATTTGCTAATACTTTCAGTCCTCCTATGATCTACAATGCTCTGATACCATGTTGAAATTTCTAAGTCTGACATGTTAGAAATCCCTACTGCATTATCTGGTTTATTTCTCCTACTTGTTTATTCCATTAACAAGTTATTTATAAATATGAATGTTGAAAATAAACACAAATGCAACCTTAACTTATATACATATCAACAACTGAAATACTAGACAAACTCATAAGGGACACTGTTATTTTTGGACAATCGTCCCTGGAAAAACCCGATGTGGGAAAACCAGTGCAACATTTTTGAGGGTTTTATTATTATGTAGATTTCTTGAGTACAACTAGGGTGTCAAATTGGCTCACTCAACAAAGATTGTTACACGACAGTAATACCTCTTCTTGGAGACAAATAGTCAACCTCTCAGCTCTAGTATGCCCCACGAAAATCCTTCCGGTGCTTCTCCTAGGCTCTACATCAGCCTTGCTAGCCTCAACATAGCTACTGAACCCTTTGTGTCAACCTTATGCCTCTCTGTGTCAACTCTTTGGCCTTCTGCGTCACCCACGCAGATCCCTCAACCTCTGCACAGTCTCTAGATGCCTCTACGTGGCTCTTGTTGCCTCAGTGTCAGCCTCTCTGGTCACTGCGCTGACCCTCATGCACTATCTCTTCCTCTTTGCTATGTACTCACTGCCCCTCGCTGCAACAAATCACTTGTTCGAATTTTCTCAGCAAACCCCGCTCTAGAAAATTGAACTAACTAATCAATCTTGGTGTATCTCCAATTGACTCTCAAGCCTCCTCTTATACTTTTCCTTTTAAGTCTTCAACAACCAAGATTAAGTCTTTAATCAATGGCTAAGATTATATTTAGATTGATCCATGTCATTTAGAACATTCTTGATATGAAAATGGGGCACTTAGGCTTCTTGTCTAACTTACAAAAGCCTCTCCCACTTCCAAAGCTTTAAATTTTCCCAAGTTTCAATGATAAACCAATGCGGAATTAAGAAATGCTTGAAACTATAGGTGCATGCTTGTATTTTTTTTTGATTGTTGAGTGCTTATGTTCATTTTCTTATGCTGATGTGAAACACAAATAACAATAAGTAAAGCAACAATGCAACAAACCCATAAGACAACAATATAATATGGAGTTCACCCTGATATCTTGGGCTATGTCTCTTTGAGCTCTAATCAACTCGATTAGGCTCTTTAGGATTATGGCTTCAATTCTTTTACAAATACTACACTTAACTCCATTGGTTTCCAACTGAACCAATGGGCTTAGATACCATCTTACCCCTGGCTGTCCTTGTCCTGCAGACAGGTCTAAGCTTCTCTGGACTTGACTCTTTCAATCAATTCTCTGAGCTTCTCGAGCTTCTGGCTTCTTTGACTCCCTAAGAATTCTACATTTTTCTCTGGAACTCCTTCTCCTGTCTCCGACACACCTCAGACAACTAGCCACAACTCGACCATTTGATCTCCTACTGTGCTGCAACTTCACTACAACCTCGTGGCTCTTTAGAAGTCTATTAGAGCTCTTTGGCTCTGCAACTCTCCCTCCAACCTTTGGTGGCTCTGCCTATTATAGTGAGCTCAATTTGAGTCTCACACAACAGATACAGTTAGTAGGACTGTACTTGGATCCCCTAAGTCTCTCTGGAGTACTCTCTCTGTCTTTGTCTTAACCCTGGCTCACTTGCTGCCTTTACTTCTTCAGGTTAGCTCGACTTTGGTTTCTCTGCTTCCAGGTCTACTTACTGCTTCCATCGGCTCTCTCCTCTTTCTCTCTGTTAGTCTGTGGTTTTACACCACTCTGCTTCTTGACTATTCATTTCCGCTTTTCTGCTTTCTGGTTCCCTTGCCTCTGTCCATTTGAATCCCCTCTTTCGGTGGTTACAGTATCTGCATAACGCCTTATAGGGAGGTGGCCACCTATTCCTTTAACAGATGAGCGTGTCAGGGTCTCTGGAAACACTCGATCGTTTGAAACGATCGTTATTTCCGTTTATTCCAAGAGTGCTTATGAAACACGAATCTCTGCCAACTCATCGTCCACGTCGGACTTAAAAATCCAGCACAATCTATTTTATAACTTCGCTAATTTCGGTTATCCATCGGGTTGCATCTCCGCCGTTGATCTGGACCCTCCAGATCCTACGGTCATCACACATATCAGGCAGATAACTTGCTCGACGTTTATTCGTCCGAGGTGAGCGGTTTTATCTCTCTTCCACCGAAAGCATGTCATTCGCTGTGTGGCATCGGGTGGGACTCTGTCTAAACCGCTTACTGCTTGAAGTCCTTCCGATATCCTACTGTTTTTGCGGAATCCCGTGTCGGATGGAACTGAAACACTTTCTACTGCATTTCATGATTTTTCGGGTCCGGGTGCATGTGGCTCTTCTTCTTTAAGGAGTTTGCCCCGCGATATGCGATTAGTGACTCAAACCATCAGATTCCTCCCCCGTTGACTCAAACCATCGCTAACTTTGCTAATTCGCGACAGCGCGTGTTACCATGGTCCACCGCTCTGCGCGATTAATCGACGACCTTCATTGATCCGGGCTAATCGCAGTTAGCAACTGTCATGAGTATTCCTCTGATAAGCTTGATCTTCACACGATTTTTAATCTTTTAAAATTATAGAGAGTTCATGAAGACTTAGAGAGTTACAAGATCCATTTTGGATCACGCCTTCCCACTAAAAGAACTTTTGGTCCACCAAAAGACTGATATACTGATCTGAGTAGCCAATGAGAGTAACAACATCCTCTTCTTTCAACCTCCCTACACTTGCCTTTGCATAGTGCCTCTGAACCAAAATCTTTGACCACCTCCCTTCTCGGATGGGTTTGGTCATCTCGGGAAGCACTGTTTTCCTTGTTGACTTCATGCAGAACTTCTGCTAAAACGGTCATAGAAGGTAGTTTGAGATTCTTTTCCTTGATCCTTGATCCAAGGTGGCTCAATCGAATGTGAAGTACATCTGCTCCACAAAACTTTCATTTGTACCTATTTGAAAGGCTGCCAACAACAACTGTTAACAACAACAGGCATACAAACAACAATTGGATGGACTAACTAGTGCTTCAACAAAGAAACATATTTCTCATCTTGTGAACACCTCCATGTCTTATATCTGCATACAAATGATGGACTAGATAACAAGCCAATAAAACATGCCTTTACAACAAATGACTCTTCAAGTCAAGCATGTAGGAAAAAGACCATTAGGACTCTTTTTCCAAAACATGAAACTTTCATCATCATATCTATTTGGAGACCAAGTCAACTTCTTTCAAGTCAATATGGCATCACATGCATGTCAAAGAAATCAACCCTGCAAGTTAATTAGTCATACATGTTCAAAACAAGGAAATCATCAACATCCCTGTGTCCATGCATCTCATGCTCATGCATGCATTTCATCCTTCAACTTTCACTTAAGCACACTGTACTTTCGAAGCTGAAATGAAATATAATGTAGATGCATTTATAGACATGCAATCACAATCAGATAAGAATTCTAAGCATTTCTTACCAATCCATTTCAAAGGTCCCTCCTTTCTTTTCACATCAGCATCAATATGTGAATCATCCTAAAACACATCAATCATGGAATCTTGATTTCCATCCTTGCCATTTTCGTTTTCCACCTTCTCCTTTAGCTTTGATGGAAGCAGTGCTACATTCAAAGTCCAACACCTTTCAGCAAGATGCCCTTGCTTATGGCAGTAAGTGCACTGCATGTGAATCCCCTTGATAACATGATTTTCCTTGTCCAATGGACCTTTGGCTTCTTGCTTCTTTTCCTTATTCTACTTCCTGTATGCGGCCATTTTCTTCCAACATCTAGAAACATCATGGTTATCCAAACCACAAAATGAGCATGCAATTCTTTTTCCATGCTTTACAAAATCAAAAGGAATGTGTTTAGAGCCAGAGTTATACCTGCCTCTTTCACCTTTATTGCCTTCATGAGGAGGTGAAGCAAAAGAAGAAGTAGTTCCCTTTGGAACTGTTTCAATGGCCTTCATGGCTGCTTTGGAACTCTCTCCATAAGATTGTCCATAGCCAAGACCCAAATAATTAAGCCTTTCCTCAACCATTACTGGCTCAACAATACCTTGTGCATGTTTTCCCAATCCTTTTCCTCTTCTTCAAGCTGATACTTGACCAAGGCTTCTTTGGCAATAAAGAGCTGTGACTCCAACTCATGCATCCTTTTGAGGTTCATATTTGCAATATGAAGTTACCTCTCCATTTCCTGTAATTTGCCAGAAAGTATCTGCTTTTCTTTCTCCATGGAATTCAACTGATCTCTAAGTATGCTTCTCTTCCTTCCATCCTCATACATTTCTTTCACCATATCCATCATGGTGGACAAGTCTTGCTTCATGTCTCCATTAAAGGAAATTGGGGAGCAAGAAGACTTTGAGAACTCACTTGTCGAAGTTGTCATTTTCAAAGTGCACAAAAGAACTTCCAACAAGATTATTAAAGAGCTTATTCAGTAACCTCTTGCAACAACTTTTTGTGCTTCAAGGATTGCCCTGAGGTCCTTTGGGATAGAAGAATGCCTTCAACCCTTATTCCTTCTTGTCCTTCCTGGACTGAGCTATCAATAACTTTCCCTTCACCTCTGCAAACTCGAATAATAGTCAGTCTGCAACCAAGCATACAATCAATGAGGCAATCAATCCTTGATTGTTCAAACACCTTTCAGACAAGCAATATTTTCCTTGTCAATCAAGCATTCTGATACAACCTTCTTTGAAGGTGGGGTTAATCAATTTTAAGCTCTGATACCACTTGATCTGAAAATGGGGCACTTAGGCTTCTTGTCTAACTTATAAGAACCTCTCCCACTTCCAAAGCTTTAAATTTTCCCAAGTCTCAATGATTAACCAATGTGGAATTAAGAAATGCTTGAAAATATAGGTGTATGCTTGTATTTGTTTTTGACTGTTGAGTGCTTATGTTCATTTGCTTATGCTGATGTGAAACACAAATAACAATAAATAAAACAACAATGCAACAAACCCATAAGACAACAATATAATATGGAGTTTACCCTGATATCTTGGGCTACGTCTCCTTAAGCTCTAATCAACTCGATTAGGCTCTCTGGGATTATGACTTAAATTATTTTACAAGTGCTACACTTCATGGGGCTACAATTGAACCAATGGGCTTATAATGCCATGTTACCCCTGGCTGACTTTGTCCTGCAGAAAGGTCTAGGCTTCTCTGGACTTGACTCCTTCAATCAATTCTTTGAGCTTCTCGAGCTTCTGGCTTCTCTGACTCCCTCAGAATTCTGCATTTGTCTCTAGAACTCCTTCTCCTGTCTTCGACACTCCTCAAACAACCACCCACAACTCAATCATTCGATCTCCTACTGTGCTGCAACTTCACTGCAGCCTTGTGGCTCTTTAGAAGTCTATTAGAGATCTCTGGCTCTGCGGCTCTACCTCCAACCTCTGGTGGCTCTGCCTATTATAGTGAGTTCAATTTGAGTCTCACACAATAGATATAGTGAGCAGGACTGTAATTGGATCCCCCAAGTCTCTTTGGAGTACACAGCCTCTCTGAAGTACTCTCTCTGTCTTTGTCTTAACCCTGGCTCACTTGCTGCTTTTGCTTCTTCATGTCAACTCGGCTCTGGTTTCTCTGCTTCCAGGTCTTCTTACTTCTTCCCTCATCTCTCTCCTCTTTCTCTCTGTCAGTCTGTGGCTTTACGCCAATCTAATTCTTGATTGTTCATTTCCGCTTCTCTGCTTTCTGGTTCCCCTGCCTCTGTCCGTTTGAATCCCCTCTTTCGACGGTTAAAGTATTTGCATGACGCCTTATAGGGAGGTGGCCACCTATTCCTTTAACAGATGAGCGTGTCAGGTTCTTCAGAAACAATCGATCGTTTGAAATTGCTGTTATTTCCGTTTACTCCAAGAATGCCCGCAAAACAGGAATCTCTGCCAACTCATCATCCACGTCGGACTTAAAAATCCCGCACAATCTATTTTATAACTTCTCCAATTCCAGTCATCCATCGGGTCGCATCTTCGCCATTGATATAGACCCTACAGATCCTACAATCATCGCACATATTGGGCGGATAACTTGCTCGACATTTACCCGTTCGATGTGAGCGGTTTTCTCTCTCTTCTGCCGGACGCGTGTCATTCGCTTTGTGGCATCGAGCGGGACTCCGTCTAAAACGTTTACCGCTTGAAGTCCTTCCGATATCCTACAGGTTTCTGTGGAATCCCACCTCGGACAGAACCGAAACACTTTCTGCTGCATTTCATGATTTTTCGGGTCTGGGTGCATGTGGCTCTCCTTCTTTGAGGGGTTTTCCCTGCGATATGCGATTAGCGACTCAAACCATCAGATTCCTCCCTCGTTGAATCAAACCATCGTTGACTTTTATAATTCGCGAGAGCGCACGTTACTATAGTCCGCTGCTCTGCGCGCCTGATCGACGGCCTTCGTTGGTCCGCGCTGATCGCAGTTAGCAACTGTCATGAGGATTCCTCTGATAAGCTTGATCTTCACAAGATTTTTAATCTTTGGCATAAATTATAGAGAGCTCACGAAGACTTAGAGAGTTTTAGGATCCATTTTGGATCAATTCTCACCTAGTTTTATATTAATACCCATTAATATTTTATTTTTCCTAAGTTTAGACTTAGGAACCCCATTAAAAATATTAATTATTTTAATATCTTTATAACTGGGTGGAATTTCTCCAAGCCATCTATGGGCCTTGGAGATCTCATGTGATTTAGCATCCACTAATTTTCATGGCTAGAGAACATCCAATGCTACCACAAATCAACACATATAAATCAGTTGTGGGTTCGAGATGGATCTTCAATGTTAAGCATGTGGTAAACAAAAGCATAGAGAAGTATAAGGCCATATTTATGGCCAAAGGATTCTTTCAAGTTAAGGGAATTGACTATGAGGAAACCTTTTCTCTTGTAGCAAGGTGTTCATCCATTAAATCAATTCTTGCATTGACTATGCAAATGAGGTGGAAGATCCACTAAATGGATGTAAAAGAAACATTTCTCAATTTTGTTATTGAGGACGAAGTGTACATAGAGCAACCAAAAGGTTTTGAGACATTTGATTAGGAGTCTCATGTGTGTAGACTCATGCAAGTATTGTGCGGTCTCAAACATGCACCTCGCGCTTGGTACACTTGGATCGACAAGTATCTCACTGGATTGGGCTTCACCAAAAGTGAAGCAGATGCAAACCTCTATCATATTTTGGTAGAAGGTAAATTGCTTATCAATGTTTTATATGTTGATGATTTAATATTCATAGGTGATGAGTAGCTAATCAACTCTTGCAAGGGAATTTGGGATGAAAGACATGGGTCTCATACACTACTTCCTTGGGCTAGAGCATGGCAAGGTGATGGGGAATTGTTTGTGTCTAAAGGAAAGTATGCCACCGAGATACTGCAGATATTTTGCATGGAGAGTTGTAAGCCCATGGAGACACCTCTAGCGACCAAATGGAGGAAGGAGAATGCCACTTCAGATGAAGGGGTTGATGCTACCATTTACTGACAACTAGTGGGTTCATTGATGTATTTTGTGAACACACGACCATATATGTGCTATGTAGTCAACCAACTGAGCCAAGCTATGGTTAGGACAACCAAATTGTATTGGAAGATAGCTAAACATGTCTTATGATACCTAAGAGGCACTACCTAGTATGGATTATGGTACAAACATACATAGGGAGTGAAGCTGTGTGGCTTCATAGATAAAAATTGGGTAGGGAATCCATTCGAACGAAAGAGTACATTAGGTGGAATTTTCAGTGTTGGGTCCACAACAATTTCCTAGTATAGCAGGAAGCAAAGGTCTGTGGCGCTTAGCTCGATGAAGCTGAATACATGGCTGCAAGTCAAGAAACATGTGTAGTGATCTGGATGAGAAAGATACTTGTGGTTTTGTTTGGTCAGGAGATGGATCCAACTGTTATCTATTGTGATAATCAGGGTTACATTAAGCTCTTTGAGAATCTGGTATTTCACAATCAATCCAAGCATATAGATATCTGGTATCATCATTTATGAGACTGTGTGCAGAGGAGGATAATGTTGCTACAATACATTCCAACTGAGGAATAAGATGCTAACATCTTGACAAAGGCTTTGTCAAGAGGGAAGTTCGAATTCCACAGATGAAGGATAGGGGTGGTTGAAAATCCCTTTCTTGCTAAGAGACAGTGTTGATAAATGTAGAAAGAAAGTCTCAATTTGACTTTGCCTTGGTCAAATTGATAAAATTCAAATTTCCATATCAGTGGTAAACTTGGAGGTAGCTAACTAAGGTGACATGGCTCTTGTCACTCAGTTAACTCAGTAAATTCAAGTTAGAGGGATTAGAGTTTAGTTATGCATGTGTGATTGCTAATTTGTAGCAATCTAATTAAGTTATTTCCAGTTGTATTCAGTTAAACTAGTTCTAACTGTTGATATAACCATTTGGAGGTTAATTGTGCAGTGGGATAGTAGTCTAACTCAGTGATCATCCAATTAACTGATCAATAAGCCAAAAATAGCTAGTGCATGCAGAAAATGCAAGTTGCCCAGCTGTGCTGGAGATTCCAAGGCAATGTAACATCAATTGTAGACTAGTCTTGTGTTAGGTCCCTATAATATTAGTGTAACCCCTTATTGTTATTAGTACAACCCCCTTATTATATTGTTGTGCCCATCTAGTCCCCATATTGTTATTATTGTGCCCCATAGAAGCCCACTATTGTTATTATTGTACCCTTACATTATTATTGTTATGTCAGATTTGATTATATTATGAACCCTTAGATTCGTATATATAGAAAGGAGGTTTTGTCATTTGTATCATCGAAGAATTGTTCATTTGTGTAATGTAAATGAGGTTGCCCCCTCGAAGAGGATTATTTCTAAGGCGTTCATCTATCTTTTCTATCTTTTTGTGAGCTGGTTTCATAACATTTGGTATTAGAACTTTGGATTAGAGTTCACAAAAAAATAGAAGAAAGAGATAAATGCCTTTGGTATCTTTTTGTGAGCTTTGGATTAGAGTTCAGTTATGCATGTGTGATTTCTAATTTGTAGCAATCTAGTTTAGTTATTTCCAGTTGTATTCAGTTAAACTAGTTTTAATTGTTGATATAACTATTTGGAGGTTAGTTGTGCAGTGGGATAGCAGTCTAACTCAACAATCATCCAGTTAACTGTTCAATAAGCCAAAAATAACTAGTTCATGCAGATAATTCAAGTTCCCTAGCTGTGCTGGAGATTCCAAGGCAGTGTAACATCAATTGTAGACTAGTCTTGAGTGTATAGGTGTTGTATGAAGTCAGAGATCCAAACTTGGGAATTGCGCAATCAATTGGAGGAAAAGTATTAAAAATAGGGGCCTAATTCCTCAGGATTTGCACAAGGAAATAGGGGCTCACGCAGAGGAAAAACTTGACCAAGTCTTGGTCAACGATTCTCATTGAGCAGAGAGAAAGGTTATTCACTTGCAGGTTGAGCTCATAGCTAGCAAGAAATTGTAATACATTATCTATTCATCTGATTAATGCAAGAAAACATAATGGGATTTTACCATTTGGTTTCCCCTAGATAAATTTGTGTACTTGTGTATGTGATTGATGCATGTTTGCGAATGTTGTTCTAAATTGTGAATTAATTTCCGCAGAGCAGTAGAGTATAATTGTGTCTCTTGATTTAGATTAAATTTCTTGAGAAGTTGCAATTCTATCACCATATTTCTATAGTCTCGACACGAACTCCCATACATTATTCTTCATGATGGGTTCATATTTTTCCACCATGGCATCAACCCAAACAGGTTAAGAAACTGCTTCCTCAAATGAGGAAGACTCTGTCTCAATGAGCTCTATCATGAGAGCCATGTAACTAGTGTACCTACCACGTGAACTCCTCTACTTGCATTGTGATGTGGGGGCTTCCACATTCTCCCTAACATCTAACGCCAATCTATATGCTTCTTTGGTTCTCTTTCACCTTTTTCTGGAAGATTCTGGTTGAGTGGGTGCCTCCACTCTGCGTCATGCCCGCTCGTTTGCATGTGGATGATCCACAACCTCCTGAAGCTCATCCCGAGGCTCCCCCTTTGGAGCTAGAAGCTCCTGCTCCGATGGAATACTCAACTCTCGTTCCATAGATCATCTCATAGCCTTGTCCTCATCGAACTTGACATCTCTCCTTACAACTTCCATCCTCAGTGAAGGAAAATACTCCCGCTATTTGCGTGGAGTTTCAGTGTATCCTACAAAGACTTCCAACTCTGTTGTAGGCTCAAGTTTCTTCCTCGAATCCTTGGAGACATGACAATAAACTGAAGCTCCAAAAAATTTAAAATGAGACACATCATACTTTCTCCCAGAGAACTCTTCCTCTGGTGTGATCATACCAAGTATTCTATGAGGACTTCGATTCTGCAGGTAGACTATTGCGTTGCATGCTTATGCCCATAGATGCAATGGCAACCCTTGATCATTCAACATAGCCATTACTGCTCCCACTATGCTCTTATTTTTCCTCTCAGCTACCCCATTTTGCTATGGGTTATGGGGTGTTCTCAGCTCTCTTCAAATATATTTTTTTTGCATAGAAATCCTTGAAGGCATCTGAATCAAATTCACCTCTGTTGTCGCTTTTGAGAGCCTTCACCTTCTTCCCAGTCTTCTTCTCCACTAGTGCCTTAAATTCAACAAATTTTGAGTAAAATTCATCCTTCTTCCGCATGAAGAAGATCCAACATTTTCTAGAGAAATCATCAATAAAAATAACATAGTAACTATGTTTTGCTGTGGAGGTTGTAGAAAAGAGTCCAAAAACATGAGAGTGGAGTCATTCCAAACTTGCATCTGCATTGTTATCTCAACCATTAAAAGTAGATTTGACATATTTCCCCAATGTGCAGCCCTTGCAAACATCCTTCTAGTCAAGGGAGTCTTTAGGGAGAGCGGTGCTAATTCGCTGCATGATTTTTAAGGCACCATGGTGTAGATGACCCAATCTCTTGTGCCATAGTTCTCCAACATCTCGAATTTGCATTTTTTCTACCTTTCTGGTTAATGCAGCACAATCTCCCACCTTAATTTTTTATATCTTCTTGACTCAAACTCCAATATTCTTCACTTGCTCGGTAGCTATGTGTCTCAGGAAGGATTTACCTTTACTGAAAATAACATCATAGCCACGATCCTCCAAAACTGCGATAGAGATTAGGTTCTTCTTTAGCTAAGGTACAAACATAACATCTTTGAGGTGAAAAGGAGAGGTTTTCTCCGTCTCAAAGGTGATAGTACCAATTCTTGTAGCATTATACCTCCCATCATACCCCATTTCGATATGCATCTGGAGATCCTTCTCCTCCAAGCTACTGAAAAAATACTTGCACCCTATCATATGGAATGAGGCATCGAAATCAAGGTACCACACACTCCCCATAACTGTGTTGGCCATGCATGCTATTAGTGTGAAGTATAATTGGAATTGTGAAGCCAGTGCTTCACCTACTGCTCCCTCTGAAGGCTTCTTGTTAGACTTCTTGTGCAGACATTTTGTTGCATAGTTCTCATATTCGTGGTAGTGGAAGCATTTTATCTTGCTCAAGTATTTATTCTTGCCATTATTTTGGCTGTATTCAGGGTTTCTCTTGGTATTCTTCCCTTTTCCCTTCTTCCCTTTTCCAACCAATGCAAATTTCTCTTCATCCTCAAATTTGGATGATATCCCATCTTTTTTATTTATCCTGAACTCTTCTTAAACCAAATTAGATCACAACCTTCCCCAATTCGGTAATGTTTCCCTTCCATTCACAAAGTCCTGGTAGCTGTGCTAGGATTTTGGAAGGCTTAGAAGAGCTAGGCTCATCAGTTCATCTTCTGCTACTTTCACCTTGAACCCTCCAATCTCATCTCAAACTTGTGTAAACCTGGAGAGATACTGTAAAATAGTGTCATTTTTCTGCATCTTGATGTTTTGAAGTTTGTCTTTTAGGCTAATTTTCTATGGTCGATAATATTTTCGAATAAACCAGTCAATGTTTTCCTCATAGAAAATGGTGTCTCTTTTCCATTTAGCTTTGAAACCACATGGTACCTCACACCTTCTTCAATAATTCTTCTCACCTTTGCAACATCTTTCTTCCACTGGCTTAATTGTTGTGCATCCGACTGTGAAGGTTTTTCAATATCATTTTTCACATATTCTAACACACTATTCTCATCGAGCACTACTTCCATTCAATCCTTCCAGGCTATGAAATTTGAGCTACCCTCTAGGGCATACTCCAAGCTCAGACCATTGAAATACATTCTCTGATCCTGAAGAAAAACTGCTGCATTGAAGTTGCTACTTCGAAATTCCTGAGAGACAAGTTCGAAATATTGGTTTTAATGTGATTTCAAGGCTTTGATACCATGTAGAAATTGCAACTGCTCAACGTTTCAACCTGAAAAAAAGAGACACGATTCTACTCTACTGATCTGCGAAATGAAAATCGCAATTTAGAACAACATGCATAGACATGTAATAAACAAAACCAAAAATACACAATTATTTCTAGGGGAACCCAACTGTGAAAAACCCCTCAAGCCTTTTTGCATTAATCAGTTGAATAGAGAAACTATTACAATTGCTAGCTCTAGCTCTGGGCTCAACTTGTAAAAGAATAATTGTTCTCTATGTTCAATGAGAAACTTTGGCCAACACTTAACTAATTATTTTCCCACCAAGCCTCCTATTTCCTTGCACAAATCTCAAGGAAATTATCCCTTAAAAATTAGGAATTTCCTCCAAAATGATTACACAATTCCCAAGGATTGATAACTGATTGCATGCAACACCTGTACACTCAAAACTAGTTTACAACTGATGGTACACTACCTTGTCATATCCATTAGAGATGAGGAATTTGAATTCCTTGTATGCACTAGCTATTTTGGGTTGATTGATCAGTTAACTGAAAAATCTTTGAGTTAGATTGATGTCCCATTGCACCATTGACCTTCAACTAACTCTATCAATAGTTAGAGGTAAGTTAATTGAAAATAACTGAATTGGATTACTAAAATTTAGCAATCACACATGCATAACTGAATTTCAAGTCCTCTAACTCGAATTTACTGAGCTAACTTAGTGACAAGATCCATGTCACAATAGTTAACTGCCTCCAAGTTGTCCCGCTGATGTGGAAACTTGATTTATTAAATTTGACTAAGGCGAAAGTCAAATTGAGCCTTTCTTGCTAAATTTTTTCAGCAGGAAGACCTTTTCTTTAGGTTTCTATATGACATTGTACGCCTTATTGTTGCATATCAATTAAACCCTAACTTATATCAATGTTATCTTTGGTCTACAAATAGAGTATTTGAACCTTGGTATAGAACTTTCTAGGCCTATCTAGCTTTTTTGGTACTTTTAGGCCTATCACCTTGAGCCATAACATTAGAATATCCTTTAGGTGATTTAGGGAAGCCTCCCTTGTGGATTAATGCCACTAATGACCAAAGAAAAAGGTTGAGGAGATGACATTGGAAACCTTTTCTCTTGTTGCTATAAGGTTTGGCCTCACCCAGTGAGGCTTTTCATTGTGTCCACTAGATTTTCCGACAATATTTTTGGCACCATTGTTGGGGAGGAGTTGAGTCCACTTCATCATGATTCGAAGTCTATGTTTCAATAATTTTGATGAGAATATCCTAAAGCTTTTGTTAGAATTTCTCATATGGTGACTCCTTAATTATGAAGTGTGAAGAGCTTGATCCCATTTTAACCTATCAGAGAAGAATGAAACTTCCTCTAAAATTCACATCCTTGATAGACTCAACATGGCTGCAATTGTAAATCCTTGGATCCATTATACCATATCTCCTCTTGACCTATATGGGATTCTAGGATATCCTCATCCCATGCCTAAAAACCCTAAATGGTTGCCTTTATATCATGGGATTGCCCCTAATAATCCAAAGAGACTCTTGACATAAGTTGGATTTTCTTGTTCTACCCACCTAGATGAAAATATTAAAGATTATGTACTTATGAAACTCTTTTCCTTATCTTTAAGAGAAAATGCCAAGGAGTGGCTTCAAACTCTCCCTCATAAATGCATACATTCATGGGAGGATTGCGTTGATATTTTCTCATTTATGTTGTGTTGAGGGCCCCGAAAATCGGGTCGACAACAAGGGGGATACCCGCCTGGTCTGGACCTTGGTTGGCAGCTCCTTATCCGTTTGGTATAGCGGGTCCGACTGGGGATATGGGACCAGTTTTTCAATTCAGTGTGTGTGTGAGAAAGATGGGTGTTTCTGTTCTAAATAGAATACTTCTATCTAATCTAATGCTATGCTATTGTATTCTAATAAATAGAAAACATCGAAATTTATGCTAACCCGGGGTGTGATCTTTCTATGCGATCTAAAAAGATTTCAAACAATAACTGGTAATAAATATCATTCATCTATCATAAGAAAAGAATTCGATAAAGATGAACTACTTCGTATAAGAAGTTAGACGAAACAACTGTTAAAACTTATCGCATAAATGAGCTATTCATACACTAAACATAAACAAATAGTTATCATCGTACAAAAGTGCCAAATGATAAATCAGACATCCATGCTGTAATATATAAATAATTGAAAACTGAATATCACTTTAACGCATAAGCAGAAATGGTTAAGAGATAAAAGTACCATTTATAACTAGTCCTACTCATGAGCTTCAAGCAATGATTGATTTATCTCTCCTTGATTTAACATCTAGTAAGAGTACAAAAGTGCAACATCAGTAGTAGATATCAAATGCAAATATCAAATAAACCCTGTTCCATTCATTCACCAAAACCTCCTTTGAGGGTGCAAAAGTGCATGTTCTGAGGACAAGGTTTTGATAAATTTATGGACCCTTCTCTAAATGCATGAGAAGGGTTTAAGTACTATTAACTAATTCTAAAAATAAATTATTACAAAAATAAAGGATACGGTTTAAATGGCCATCTTTTTTTCAAGAAAATAAAACGAAATTAAAACTAAAATTAAACTATTTCTATGCTTGATCTCTGAAATCACATGTATGCAGCATCTCTTTAAGGAGATTTGGGTGGCTGACTTTTTCTTTCATCTGGGCTGAGAAAAAAAAATCTATGAGAGCTGGCGCCATCTTTTGGGTTGCATTTATAATGCACTTTACAGTCATCCATTGGCTATGTGGTTTTACTAAATATGTCCAGTAACAATCCCATATTAACTTACTTAGCCTCTGGATTACTTTAGCCTTTTCTTGAGCTCTCTGTTTCCAATCTACTTCTAGCTGTTGAGCATTTGGTAAGTTCCCAGGGTGGCATCTGTAATTAAATTTTCCTTGTGTAAATTATCATTTACACAATCGATAAGTCTGCTTGCTGCTGTGGCTGCTCCTTCTGCTGCTTGCTCTGCTCCCCTGATTTGCTCGTCCCATTTGTTAAAGAGCATTTCCTTGTGATTTTCATTAATCCTTGGTGTACCTACTCTTTTGCCATCCTCTGTCTCTTTCCATAACAAATACTCAGTCACTCGTTTGTCAATCAGATCGTAGTCACTCCGCAATTCTATTACTTGATTAGTGATTTTATCACTAATCTCGCAATAATGACTCCACTGTGATATCTTGTGGCCCACCTCTTCTTGCTGCTATAGTAATTTCTCATTCAGGGAAATATACTCTATGATGAACTCTTTGAGCTTCGGGTCATCCTTGTGCATCTCTCTCAAATCATGTAATTGTTTTCCTTTCTCATCCAAACCTTTCTGATAGCTTAACTGCATATGCTGAAAGTCTTGCTGCAATTTTTCAAGCTGTTTCTGCGCTTCATTATTGACATGGGCTTGTTGCAATTGTTGTTGTAATACTTGTATCTGCTGCTCCCTTTCTTTTAGCAGTTGTTGTACCTCAGATTCTTTGTCAATTGTAGCGGAGGCGTATGCTCCTGCGATCTGAGATAGTTTGGTGAGATTTTCCATGGGTTTGCTTGTGGGATCTTTCCATAAGACGTCCAATTGTTCTGTATTTTGAGAGAGAGTGCTTTCCAGCTTCCTTTTCTTTCTCTGCTTCCTTACTACTTCTTTATGTTGTGGGCTGTAAAATACATCTAGGGGAGGAATTTATTCTACTTTTAGTATAAGCTCAGAGGATGGAGAAATAGGAATATGCTCGACATCTGAGGCTTCACTGACTATTCCTGTGACTACTTCTTTTATTATCTGTACATCGCTGACATTTATCTTCATGGTCTGTCATCCAAGATTGATAAAGTCATTGAAAGTTTCCCATTCTTTATCTAGTTCAGCTGTGACTGGTGGTGCTTGGATGACTAGAGGGGGAGGATTTCTTTGCGGGAAGGGATTAATCTGTTGATGTAGAAGTTCTTCTGACTGGGAAGTGTCATTCACTGACCCCTTGTTCTTATTTAGTTCATCTCCGGATCTTTTAGAGTGTTCAGATGATTCTTTTTCAGATTTAGACTTAGATCTATTGGTACTAGAACTTCCACTGAGGCTGACACTTAGAGTCGGCTCTCTCGGGGGTTTTAGGCATAGCTTTTCCAAAGGGATACTGGCCAGCCTTCTTTCCCTGTATGTTTTGAATCTTTGAAATTCTTCTGGGGGTAGCTGCTGTTGAGCTGTATGCAGAATTTCTTCCAATGTGTTTTTCTGCTGAAATAAAACATCAAATCTTGACTGTTGTTGTAAAATTGTGGGTGACCTCATAAGGTTAAAATGGCCTTGCAGTGAGTTTAAAGAGCTGTAAGCACGTGATTTTTTTTACTTCTGCAAAGGCATGACCTACATCAAATAGCAAGAAGGCCCCATAGGCTATAGGGAACTGTGGCCAGATAGCCTTCTTTTTGTCTTTTAATTCTTTAGTTAGGCCTCCTTCTGCACAGGTTTGGTAAGCAATCTCTCGGGCTAAGAGTTTATCAGGAATATATATGGGCAAGACATGAGGGGGTACCGAACTTCCAAAAACCCTGACATAAGTAAACATTTCTTCCCCGAACCATCTTGTGACAGTGAGGATGTCCACTTATGCTTCAGGTGAGCGTCTCGGAGGGTCCTTATCATACAAAATTTTATACAAGGGTAACATAACTCCATGACAAATTTGGTAAAAATATGGGACGAACTGAGAGTCCCACAACTCTTTGTGATATACATGAATGGGTAGAGGGTCTTCTGTCATCCACTTCCAACCCATAACAAGAAACTTGGAAATATAACATATTGCGTCCATTATATACACAAGAAGGTAAAAAGAAGGATAAATCCTCTGAGCCGTAGCTCTTTTGGACCGGTAATTGCCAATGGTTGTGGCCAAGTTATCGGATAAAACTCTGGCCCAATCTACAATGGTGGCATTTGTGGTGGCATACAATAATGGAAGCCACTCCCATGAGAATTTGTTAATATTTAGCATTCCAAATATTCTACAGAGCATGGAAGCAGCAAAGTAGTATGGAGAGGTAAGGGCGCCAGTATTGTACATACCATGTTTATCTTTCTTGAGCAGCTCATCTCTCCTATACCAATCTTTGGTAGTTTCTTCCAGGTTCGGATTTTCTTTTGCGAAATTATCTGCAAACTGTTTGTTGTAGATCGCCTGTGGTTCTGGTAGATGATACATGAGCTTCAAATCCTATGCAACAAATGAACCAATGAGTCGTTGACCATGAACCTTGAACTATCTATTTTTTATTTCTGTGTTATCCAATATCCATTTGACCATGTCTGTGTAAGGGAGGATTCTTGGTCTTGCTGCTATCCGATGTAAGAATGAGCAAGCTAGCTCTGCGAGGGATGCTTCAGAAGAGCTTTGTGAGCCTGCGACAGCTGCAACTTCCATTACTCTGGGATTTTCTTCTTCTAGTATGTTATACATTCCTTCCCATATAGCTATTCCCGTGTCTCGATTGCAAGCCGTGTCTGTATACAAAGGTGCCATTTTCTCTTCTTTGGAGCTCGGGGCTTTGCTTTTCTTTACCATTTTGGCCTGCGTATTGTGTTGTATAGTGCTCTGCTCTCCGTGCCTGCAATTCACAAGTGAGGTGAAATTGAATGACAAGGAAGGGTGATGGGAAGGTTTTAAATGCCGCAGACATACCAAATATACCACCTTAGGTGAAATTTTCTTTGAAGAGCACGCACCCATATTCTATTAATAATTGACAGCTAACTCTTTTTATTAGCATTTAAAGCGCATAACCATGTGTCAGCTTAGGGAAAGTACTTTTCTTGAATTACGAGCCCGAAAGATTTGCAATGGAGTGATTTTGCGATTTGCTACCGCAACATCGCAGATCGCAATATCATAAAATCGCAGATCGCAGAATCATGCTACCGCAGTATCGCAATCTCGCAATATCGCAATATCGCAGATCGTGAAATCACAAAATCATAAATCGCAGAACCGCGGTATCGCAATATCACAATATCGTAGATCGCAGAATCATTTTGTATGACAAATTTTTTGTTGACTTATTTCTTACGAGATGCGATGTTCCGATCGACGACATTGCAAATCGGCAGATTTCTTGAAGTGTTTTAAGTAGTTATGCTGAATGTGATGCGATATTTGGTCGTTATCGTTATCTAATGAATATTGGGATTGTGTTTGTGAGGTGGCATCCCGCTATTTTCTTGCGATGTGATTTCCCTTGGTCGGGTAATTTTTTACCTTATCATAAACTTAGATTCTAAGATTTTCCAAGGTGGCTCTCTAAACTTAATGATGGTAACTTTATTTGCGAAAAAAGAAAATTAAATGCTAGCTTAAATTCTTTGAATTTTAATAACTAAGGGTCCCCCCTTATTTTATAAATAAAATAAGGAGGGGGGTTGTTGGTGGCCACAACACATACAGGGTGGAAATACATCAAAATTATACAAAGCCTTAGCTCTCACAGCTAGCCATCTCTTAGTACAATTCTCTTGGATGCTCACAGATAAACAAGGCTTCTCATAAACCTTCTCCTCTGCCCTCCAAGCCTCTTATTTCCTTGCACCGTTTCTCCTCGATGATACTACTATTACCAAGTGTAACGTTGATCACTCACAGTGATCTCACACCCTATAAAATTGCACAATCCTCAAGGAACCGTATTCCTTCTACATGGATGAATTCCCTTTATAGGAAAACTCATGCAACTGATAGTAACCTGTCCTTGACATTTCGCTCAACTGGGTGTTTCTCTGAATAGACATGCATGAGTTTCTAATGAGAGAATCTTTAGTTATATGGAGTACACTGGTTGGATGCATGTATGCATTAACTGACTGAACTTACAATTATTTCCTCAAATAGTTTGGAACTAATTTAACTGGACTTAACTTAGTAAACTGATTTAACTAATTACAACTCAAATATAGCTCAATCTTATCTCCTTAATTAAGGGATAATCTCCTTAATTTAAGGGATAATTGTCGCATGACTTAAGAAAGACTTCTAACTTGAATTTCTCCAACTAATTAATCCATAATGAATTAATTAATTAATTCCAAGTAGCTGGTGAGACTAAATTTAAATTTAATTCACAATTTTAATTCAAGGACAAATTAAAATTGGAATATTCTAGATTCTATTTTTAATATTTTTGGTTTTTATTTTCAACACTCGCTCTCAACAAGAAAGGAATTCAACTCAATCCTGATCCTGAACCTTTGGAGTGTTCTGCATGCAACACTTATCTCTAGTGTTGTTGCAACAACAATCTCTAGAAACAAAAAAACATCCAACCTGAATCAGTATGATGCATCTGTCATCAAAGTCTCTGACTGCTATTGCCTCTGTCAACTGAAAACTCTGCACTTCTTCTAACTCAACATTTCTTCACTGTTTTCAATCCTTCTCTGTGCTCTTCAATATCTGACTACTCTAGCCTCAGTCACTTTGATCTGTGATTGGATCAATCCTACTGATTCCTCCTGCTACTATGTACTTTGGGCCCCTATAGCAAGGTATGATCCATGAGATAAAAGCTCTCTGAGGGGCCCTACCCAATTTCAGCCTTCTTGAGACTATCACTTCACATCACCCGACCTCACACCTGGAGGTATGGCTATGTGTGATCCCTCTGCCAACTTCTCCAATTGTGACTCCTCCACAATTGTTTGAGACTTCTTTTGGGACTGCATGTTGAGAGGTAATTTACTCTCCCTCTTAACCACTAAGTCTCTAACATTTTCCTTCCTCCTCAAAGCTTCTTATGCATCTTGAACCTCAAGAGCATACAGGTTCTTGACTCGTGGACCATTCTATTTCACCTATCTCATGGTGATGTGTCTAAGGAAAACCTTTCCCTTACTAAAAAAAACATCATAGCCTTTATCCTCAAACATCGCTATCGATACCAAATTCCTCTTCAGTATAGGCACATACTTCACAAGTGTCAAGGTGATAAGAGCTCCATGCTCCATCTGAAAAGAAACTGTGCCCACTCCTAAAACACTATACCTTTCATCGTCACCCATCTCTATGCGCATCTTGAGGTCTATCTCATCCAAGGTACTGAATAAAATTTTATCGTTGGTCATGTGAAATGAGGCTCCACTGTCAAGAAACCAACCACAAATTATCATCGATGATACCATGCATGCAATGAGGGTGAAGTCCATCTCAAACTGAGAGGCTAATATCTCACCTTCCAATCCTTTCGAGGATCCCTTCTTGGACTTTTCGATGGGAAATTAGTCACATAATGTCGCATCTCAATAATTGTTTTTTTTAAGTATGATATGAATTCAATTTTCACCTGCAACCCCAAACTTAAAACTTTGAATTCTCTTCTCCGTATACTGTTCACAGCTCCAATAAACGCAGCTCCGATACCATGTAGAAATTCTACAAATTATCTACAAATCTACCTCTAAGATCTATGTAGAAAATATGACTGTAGATTAACTCGATAATGCAATATACCAAAGCAAAACACTATAATCTACTTCTACTATCAAACTTGTGGAAGCTTAAAGATTGAGTTGAATCAGTGCTAAACACATATAATCATAAGAAGAATAAGAAGAATCAATACACGTGAAGCACATAAAATACTCAGGGGAAAGCCTCAACTAAAAACCCCACTATCTATATTATCATAGAAGGTGGAAATACATCAGAATTATACAAAGCCTCAGCTCTCACAGCTAGCCAAGTCTCAGTATAATTCTCCTAGATGCTCACAGGCAAACAAGGCCTCTCACAAACCTTCTCTTTTGCCCTCCAAGCCTCCTATTTCCTTGTGTTGTTTCTCCTGGGTGAGCCTACTGTTACCAAGTGTAACACTGATTAATCACACTGATATCACACCCTATAAAATTGTACAATCCTCAAGGAACCTTATTCCTTCTGCATGGATGAGTTTCCTTTATAGGAAAACTCATGCAACTGATAGTAACCTATCCTTGACATTTAACTCAATTGGGTCTTTCTGAGAATAGACATGCATGAGCTTTTGATGAGAGAATTTGCAGTTATCTGGAGTACACTAGTCGAATGCATGCATGCACTAACTGACTAAACTCACAATTAGTTCCTCAAACAGTTTGGAACTAATTAAATTGGACTTAACTCAGTAAACTGAGTTAACTAATTACAACTCAAATATAACTCAATCTTATCTCCTTAATTAAGGGATAATCTCCTTAATTTAAGGGATAACTGTTACATGACTTCAAAAAGACTTATAACTTGAATTTATCCAACTAATTAATGCATAATTAATTAATTAGTTAATTCCAAGTAGCTGGTGAGACTAAATTTGAATTTAATTCACAATTTTAATTCAAGGACAAATTAAAATTGGAATATTCTGGATTCTATTTTTAACATTTCTTGTTGTTATTTTCAGCATGTTTTGATTGTGACATAAAAGGAAAATAAGTTGTAGGAATATTTCTAGCACATATTCTAATGATAGGTAATATATTTTAATGTAGAGAAGTGATCCAAAACTAACTCTAGTGATGTGCAAAGTTTCAACACAAATAGGGGTGAACATACTTAAAAGTGACACATGACCTTAAGAAAACATACGAATGAAACTTGCAAAATGTGAACAGAATTGAGGGAGACACATGCTAGGAAGATAACATGGAAAACCCACTTATTAAAGTGAAAAAAATACAAAATGACAGCCTCAAATGTGATAGTGACACTTGTGAAAGAGCAAGTGCGAAAAAATGATAGTTGATAAAACTCACGAAAATGAAAGTAAAAATGCAATGAAAGTGAGGGAGGATGTCAATAAACGTGCACATTGACTGTTGTAATGAGTTGAACATCATAGAGACATTGTTTTGATGGATAGTGTTATTCTTTTTTAAGCTTGCATAAAGGAAGTGTGCTTACTGTTTAAAGCTTGAATAAAGGAAGTGTGCTTATAAGTTCATTGATGATTGAGCATGTGTGAGGAAGTAACTTTAACAATTAGAACCTGAGAAGGAGACCTAAACACTTTGCAAAACATTATTCAATGATAAATGGACCTAAGATCCTCAATAGGCTCCAAAATTCAAGTTGGGGAAAAAGTTTGGAGGGTGTTAATAGTAGCATCAACATAACCTTATGGTTATGAAATTATATAGTATTGCTTTATTGATTTATATTGTGATAGAAACCTTAGTGAAGGCCACTCCAAGAAAATAATACACCTATGATATGTGTGAAAAACATGCAACCATATGTTTACCCTATTTGGTAGGGATTATAAGGGTAATGCTAGGAAAATATTATTGGTTAGATAAAAGGATGATCCAAAGTGTAGAAGGAATAGAATAAAACTGAAGAGGAAGGACTTGGTTGCTTCCCATTATACTAGTCATGGTGATGATGATGAATTAATCGTATCACAACCACATACAAAAAAGACAATGTGCATCAGAATTTGAAACTTTTTTGGCATCTTTGGTAACAGGAATACAACTACAGATTATAACTAATAAGGATAGGATTATGTTGTGCTATGTAACAACACCCCCCCACCAAAATTTTTATTTATTTATAATACAAATAGGGACCCGTTTAAAAAGATTTCCCATTTTTTTTAATAAAATGCCAAATCTCAGAAAATTATTTCTTTTCAAAGAGCCCTTTTTGAATCTAACTTAAAACATACTAAAGTCCTCATCGCAATTCGCAAAATCACTTAGTTCCTTAGTAGCAAAGTTAAGCACATTCAAAAAAATACCGATATGTGATTTGTGATTGAACTTTGTATGAAAAATCTTGAGCACATAACTCACATTAGAGGATATTATGGCAAGAGCTTAATTGTTACCTATTAAAACTCTGATATTGCAATCTTGGGAATTTGTGATATTGCATATTGCATATCACAAGATCCATCAAAATAAGTTTCATTCATGCTATAGCTTAAATATCTGATATCAAAGATTTTACAGATGTTTAATAGTGTTTTTAAGATGGACACGAATTAGGTTAGAATGATTTAATATGATTATAATCCCTATGCATGTAATCATGGTATTTGTTATGGATGATTAATGTTGAACTCGCTCTGGGATATTTTCTTACAAAGTTTAGCCGTTTCATCAAATCTTTTATTTTACACGACAATTAATTACTATTGGTTTTAACGGGAACTTTGCTCAAGCGATGTCCATTCGAAAGGTGATGCAGATTCATACTAAGCAATCTATCGCAGAAACCGAAAGCACAGATATACCATCCATTTTTATAGATACAATATGCACTGTAGATGGAGGTGCCACTACATGGCAGACTATCTATACTATGCTCGAGAATGAAAACCCTGAAGTATCAAACATTCGACCAACCACTGACAGTACAGAACCGTCAAGAGTGCAGTTTTGAGACACTCTGTGCTCTTTCCTTCACCGAATAGCACCATGGGCTAGGTCCTTTCCCTACCAAGATATGATAAGATGGGTAGTAATAATACATAAGTGGAAGACATACTTATAAAGATAGCTGAAAACATAGTCTTGGGTTCTTTTAGAGCCGAAGATTTACAACAAATGTACAAGCTACCCGATGCCTAGGACATTTACGAAAAAAAATTGTTGCAAATTTTGTAAAGGAATATCAAGAACGATTTAAAATGATACAGGAATGGAGGAGAAGAGAAATAAATTCAAACAAGATAAAGCGGGTATGTACCCCATTGCTTCTTTAGCCAACACTTATAATTTTGTAGCCTCTATGCTATGTAGGTTGTATGGTCCCCCTGATAATTCTAATTTATTAATTAATTAGGTTCCTTTGATTGATGCTTGTGTTAATTCTCACATTACGAATTGGGAAACCATTCTATCTAAGAATTTGGCCAAAGCGATTACTGAATATCACAAAACTAGGGCTACCTCCTCTAGAGAAGTTGCCCAATTCTTCATGTCTACATATGTCTTCAATGCTATTTGTTTCTGCACCCATTTTCCAACAATGGGTTGGAAATGGACTACCAATGATCCTACCACTATCTTCCTAAGTAATAACCAAATGTGGGAATAAGATTTTATTCCATATTTTCACCAATTATGCCATGGAGTTGTTCTACCCTTACATCAGTTAGTTTCAACAGAAGATATCTGAGATTCACATAATAAGTTTCCACGGATCTCCAAGAAATCGGAAGGTATTTTCTTGAAGAGTCCTTCTCTTATATGAGGATATTTGGTAGCCAAGCTTTCCCACATGTCCTCCCTATGTATGTATCAGATAAACTATTGGAAAGACAATTAGCATACCAAACAGTAAGAAATGCCCTAAAAAAAAAATTGAAGGAAATGAAGAAATCCCTATGGTCAACCTTTCCCCTTCAGTGTGGGTCATTTACCCTTCTTAATTATGGTCATGCATATAAAGAGTATCATAATATGCAGTTATTAAAGCTCCCTGTTCTACCATCAAGGTCTTTTGATCCATAACAAGTAGCAAACAAATTCACCCTTTCAGATAAGATTAGACCTATAACCCATATAGTAGACGAGTTTGAAGATTTAGTGGAATCAACTGAGAATTTTGAGCAGATTCTGAATGTGGCCAAGACAAATTTGAATCCAGAGAAATTAAGAAACCAAATCTCAGGAGAAAACTAAGCGAGGCACATCATGAGACCAGGAAGTATAAACAAATGAATTAGAAAAGTTGTGAGATGCATTCAATGAAAACCTACATGATACCCCTAAGGTATCATTAATAAAATAATTCATATGATTTCAGACCCCACCAAGGCAAATAGCAGCAGTGACCATTAAAGGTACAAAAACAAGTTTCCAAGATATGGAGGTAATTCCTACAAATCCAACTACTAAAATTGTTTTGAAAGTAACAAATATCCCTCCTCTAGATGTATTTTACATCCCTCTTCATCAAGTTGTTGTAGAAATATAGAGGTAGAGGAGGAGAACTGAAACTCCTTCGGAGCATCAATTTATGGATTTCCTATCGAAGGACACAAATAAATCTTACCAAAAAATTGACTCGGCTATCTCAGTTTGTCGAAGCCTATGCTACAACAACAATCGACAAAGCAACCAAAGTCTCTATTTTGATTAAAGAAAATGATGACCAGATCACACTATTAAAATCATAGTTATATGAAGAAAGGTCCAATGTGAACCGTCAAGTAGAGGAGCAGCTGCATAAGCTACAACAGGATATGGAAGTACTGAGAATAAGTCATGAAAATGACTTATTTGCTAAAAAAAGAAAATGTAGGAGCTCAAAAGTCACCTAGAAAAGTATAAGGATATTCCTACTGCAGAGGAATTCAATAATGAGGCTTTACCATTGAATACTTTACTGTCAAAGCAAAAGAAGCTCTTCCTCCAACATATATCAAATATCATTCCACATCTAAATACTAGTGAACAATTAAGAAACATCATTATTGATCAAAGAATTAAGTTCAATGAACTCAATTCTAATATCTCTAATTATATTGAGTGGAATGATTCATATGAAGGGAAAATGTAAAGTCTCCTAATGATAAATGAAAGACATAAGGATATTCTATTCATTGATTGGGACTCACAGGTGAAACAGGCTGAACTAGTAATAGCTAGAGCGTCGGGTGTTTCAAAGAGCATTATCAAAACAATTAATCACATCAACCTCATAAATGAGAGAGATGCAAAAACACTTCCTGATCTTAAATAATTAGACAAGAATTAGAAGAATAAGATTCAACTATAGAAAGAAACAATTTATGGGCTATCAAAAACCGACTGGGAAGCAGTATGAAACTCTTGGTCAAACCACACAGTTAGATTATGACCTTGAATTTCTCCTTGGATTCAATACAAAGAATGTTGCCACCTTTACATGATGCTATATTTGCAAGGTAGTTGAGAACACAATTTAGGATGCCATCACAAGTAACGACAATGTTTGGAATTTGTGAGCTAAGAGGCAAGGCTGGCAACGATGATTAATCAATGAAGACCCTATTCATTCTCGAGCAATTTTATTTTTGGAAAGTTGGATACTAGGAATGAGGAATGTTGTTTGAAACCTCCTCAAAGATATTTTGTATAAGTTATTCTTAGTTAATTAAGAATAGTACTTAAACCCTTCTCATGTACTTAGAGAAGGGTCCAAGATTTTATTAAGAACATTTACAAAGAATGTGCTATTGTAAATTTGTATATGTCTTGATGGAATCATGGAACATGGTCTTTTCAATCAAATATCGTTTTGCTGATCACTGTTGATGCACTATTGTACTCTTTGAGATACTCATTGGTAGAAGATTGATTGTGGCCTGTTGTCACTGGTCAAATGAGTAGAATGGTAAACATCTGTTACTATTACCATGTTTGCTAAATCTTTGTTCTAGTATTAGTGATAAGTTTACCTTTTATGAATTATATATGAAATATTTCATCTCTGTTTGAAGTATCAATTGCACTATTGTACAATATCATAATAGAGAATGGTCTGTTTTATATGTGATCATTACAATATGCGATATGTTTTTCACATTTCTTTTGATTAACTATCTTTTCAAAGGAATTATCTTACAATATATCAACTCTATATAGTTCGCGATTGATCTTTATCATCATAGATTATATAGACATCTTTTTATATCGCATAAAACCAACAATACCCCACGTTAGATTAAAGTAAATTTAATTCAATGTTTTGCATCTTAGAATACAGTTGCATTAATTTCTAGTTATTCTTTTGCAAATCATCAGAAAAAAAATTGCAAATTATATAAACCCAAAACATTGGGAAATTGTTCCCATCATACCCAGTTGGAGCCACTATCCCAAATACAAAAGGAGATGCTCTAAGGTCCAGACTGGGCGGTTGTTCCCCTTGTTGTTGCCACAAATTTATGAGGCTTCAACATTTTTGGCACTAGAAGGAGGGTCTCGACTATGAGTGGCATTATATCTAAATCTAAAACTTGAAGCCTTCACAAGAGTCAATCTCCCTCAAAAAATCCTACAACTTCTTGATCATGTTCTATGTCACCCACGCAGAAGTCAGAGGTTGTAGAAACTTCCCACTCATCTCTTGAAGTATCTTGACAGTTACCTTTTTTAGAATATACTCCAGAATCTCCTAAAGTTTAGTCTTTAGTTCATAAACTAGAAGGAATATCTATTTCTACTGAGGAGCCTGATAGACCGAAAGCTTTTGAAGAAAGTATCACTTCACTATTTAGAGAAACTGGTATCCTAATGTTATAAAAAAGTGATAAACTTGAAATACCTCCTTTTGAGTTTCCAATACATTCATAGTGTGAGAAAGTTTTTCTGTCTAGATCGAAGTCAGATACGAGTGAGGTCATATAAAATTCCCCTCCATTTACTCCCTCATTCACTACACCTCCATTCACATCTTCTCATTTTTCAATTTCTTCTACTCAAAAAATTAGTGCTACCACAAGTAGTATTAATCCAGTTGTAAGTTCTACATCCATACCCACTACTTCTGGATGATTCTGCTTCTATATCTTCTCAAATCCCAACTCAAGTTATGGCTAATCAGCCTTGGACTAATCCTGGTGCTACATTGTTTGTAAACCCACATCCTCTTCCTAATTATATAGAGAAATGGTTACCCAAATACAATCTAGATGATGGTCTTCCCGTTTAATAACACATCAACAATTTTATGTTGGAGATGAATTTGAATGGAGTTGCGCATGAATATATTGTAGTAAAATTGTTTCCCTATACTCTTAAAGGATCTGCGGGATGCTAGTACCTTTTCCTTCCAGTAGGAATGATAACAGACTAGGTAACTTTTGAACCACTATTTCTTGCAAAATTTGGAGACAATAGAACTGCGACATATTTAATCAATTCTCTCTCTAAACTGAAAATGAATTCGGGTGAAAGGATCAAAGATTTCAACTCTAGATTTAACAATTTATTAAACAAAATCCTAGCTACTTCTAAACCTATAGTTGATGTACAGATAGAGCGATACATTTCTGCTTTAACTTCTAATATAGCCATTTTTGTAGATAGAGCCAGTAAAGCTACTCTTTTAGAAAACATGAAAGAAGCCTTGTCTGTACAAAAGACAATTCTAGCTTTAGAAAAACGATATAAGATGGAAGATAGGAAATCTAAAAAAGTGACTTTTAGCCAAGAATAAAATAAGGAAACCAAAAAGGATCCATTTGATCTTGAAGGTCTTCAAAAATTCTGGAAAATTGTGTCGAATGATATGATTGAAATAAAGAAACAAATAGCTGAATCATCAGTTCCTAAGAAAGCATATCGCCCATATAATAGAATTCCTACTCCACCATCTCAACCTGAAAATGTGATTTCAAGAGGTTGAAGACGCCTCAACAAGTGAAGAAGAAACAAAGGCCAAAGAAGAAGTCGAATTAAATGGGTTATGGGACTTTATTCTCCCCACCAAAGAAGAAAGAGAGGCTATGCTTGCATCTACAAGGAGAAAACCATTTGTTGACTCAACTATACCAAATCAAAAATAGAAATCTCCTCCCACAAAGGAGAAAGTAGTGAATAAAAAATATAAAACCGTTCAAACTAATCTTATTCCCCTAGATACTTCTTTAAAATTTGATAGTTTCAGATACATTGGAATAGAATATGGTTGAAGACATGAAAAAGACTAAAGAAAAAATTTCATTATATGAAATGACCAAACTCAAACAGCAGTAGAAAATCTTACCGAGAGAACTCAAGGTAGTTCCTATAGCTCCCATACCACCACTGGTTATAGCCCAAGCTTGCAAAGATATGGGAAAACCCGCGTCACCTTCAAACAAGGTAAAATCAAATGATCTTGTTTTTATTGGTGATAGATATAGTTCTCACACTCCTCCTTTTCTTTTGACTGATGAAATTTTCAATAAAAATGCTCATAATTGTCTCATTTATTCAATATCTTCTTTGAATATCATGCCAAGATATGTGTGCATGAGACTTAACGTTACCCCTCAAAATTCTGTTGTGCATATAGTCCAATTGGACAGAACAAAAGTTGAGGTTGTTGGGGAAATGTTATCAATATCAATAAGATTATCATCTAACCCAAAGGTGCTGCAAGTGATTGATGTCTTGGTGGCAGACATCCCTAAATTTTATGGTCTTATTTTAAGCAGGGATTGGTCTAAGAAACTAAATGGATATTTCGCAACTGATTGGTCACACATGTGGTTACCATATAATGGTAAACCAAATCAAGTTAGAGTTTATCACAAAAATTTTATGAAAAATACACTCACTAAATTAGGAGTGAACAAGCTTGTGATTTCACTAATAATATTATTGGAAATTATTCTGCTGAATCATTCCTTGGCTCATTGAATGCCCAGATATCACGTTTCCCAGACAATACTGTTACTTCTCAGGTTGAATTTTTTTCTCAATCAGACACTTCTAAATGTATTAATCTTAGTAATAAAACATTAGATCATTCTTTGTTATGGACTCTATACTTTGACGGTTCAAAATCAGATGATGGTGGAGGAGCAAGTTGCATTTTAATCAATCCGCAAGGAGAGAAAACAATGCTAGCTTGCAGACTTGAATTTCAATGCACAAACAATATTGCCGAATATGAAGCATTAATTCAAGGCCTATACAAAGCCATTGGTTTAAACATTAAATATTTGCAGGTGTATGGGGACTCTGAAATAATTGTTAAGCAAGTCAAGAACACAATCCATTGTATTTCTAGACACCTGAAAAATTATCAAGCATTAGCTCAGAGCCTCACTTCTCATTTCACTGCATTTAATATTTCAGCAATCCCTATATTACAAAATCAAAGTGTTGATTTACTTTCCAAAATATCATCTCAATTCATACTATCAGAAGAATTTAGCCTAGATAGATTTTCGATTGAGTTGATTTTCGGGCCTTCCATTCCCAATAACATAACAATTGGAGAGTGTTTAGTAAAGATATAGATATAATTGACTTTCTTTCATTAGATGGATCTTATGAAGGTCAAATCGTAGACAAACATGAACATCACCTATAGCTTGAAAGTAAACAGGATGTAGAGCCAATTCCCAAATTTGTAGTCAAGATGGAAGATCTCTTTGATTGAAAAGATAGTTTTAAAAAGACCACCAATTCAAAAACGCAGAGTTCTAATCTAAGATTTGATTTGATTAATCTTGGTACACTTGATAAACCTCAAAACATAAACCTAGGTTTGGGCTTAACACCAGATGAAAGGATGTCATTCATTAAGTTTCCAAGAAAATATAAAAGTATCTTTGTCTAGGATTATTCATATCTCAAAACATATGATACTTCTATAATGTAGCATAATATACCCATGACTTCAAATGAGAAGCCTATCCAATAGAAGCTTAGAAAGATCCACCCTAACTTAGAAAGTCAAATTAAGTCTGAACTTAATAAAATTCTTAAAGCCAAAATCATTTTCCCTGTAAGACATTCAAAATGGGTGTCAAAAATGGTTCCTATGAGGAAAAAGAATCGAGACATTAGGATTTACATAGATTTTAGAAACTTGAATAAAGCCTGCCAAAAGGATAATTTTCCTTTGCCTACCATGGAGTAGATTTTGCAGTCAGTTACAGGTTTTGAATTGATGTATTTTCTTGATGGATTTTCAGGTTACAATGAGATTATGGTTCATGCAGATCATAGATTAAAGAATACATTTAGGACAAAGTGGGGAATGTATGCATATCAAAAGATGCCATTTGGATTGATTAATGTTGGTGCTACATTTAAAAATGCTATGGACATAGCTTTTAGAGGACTAATCAACAATTCAGTTGTAATATATTTAGATGACATCACTTCCTATTCTAAAGATAGAAATATCCATATCAGTCACCTAAAACAAATCTTTGAGAGATGTGAGAAATTCAACATTAGGTTGAATCCTAAAAAATATTATTTCGCCTTGGCAGAAGGTAAATTATTAGGATTCGTAGTGTTATGAAACCAGCTCAAGAAAATATAGAAAAGATAGATCAACGCCTTAGAATTCAGCCTCTTCGAGGGGGCA